>VWYP01017759.1:545718-602519 GCA_013400435.1 Pycnonotus jocosus | reverse complement strand
TCCCCCGCTCCAGCCGTGCTCGACGCCCCCCCTGCGCTCCAGCGGCGCACGGAATCCAGAATGAATGAGCGCGAGTTGCCTTTGTACGTGGAGCCGCAGGTCGCGGGGAGACAGTAAAGGAAAATCCCCAGCCCCCCTCCCCAAAACTTAATGAGCCCCAATTCCAGAAAGTGATCGTTGTGTGTGGTTGTGCGTCATCGTGCTAAATTTGTTCCAGCGTAGGGCTTCTGGGCCTTTTATTTTCTTAAAGGAAGCTTTAAGTGAAGGCTCTCCAGTAAAGCCTGTGAAGGCAGTGTTTGTTTTCTTATTTTCAGGTAGTCATTCTATTGCTTTCTTCTGAGCTGGAAAGCATGTTATCGTAATCCGGTTCCTTCCAATAAAAATATTTGGATTTTCCGAGTGTGTTTTCTCATATTAAGCAGTTGTACAAATGCTTAATATTAGGATGTTTCTTCAGCCCTCATGGGACATATTTACTGACTTCAGAAAATGCTGCGTCTCCTCCCAGAACTTGGATGTAGTTGGGATACGTAATAGTTGTGCTTACAAAACCAACAAGACTCTCAGCATGGTGTTAAGGAACAGGCCAATACATCCTTGGCCTTGACACGATCTCAATGAATACTGATGTTTTTTCAGCGAGGAGGAGCTTTAAGCGGACTGTGCATGGGGTGTGCTTTCTCTGCCGTGCCAGTGTCTCCTGTCTGTCAGGAGAGGGCCCGAGCTCTTACCGGAGTTCCCCTCCATTCAGATGGAAATAAGAGCTTGCAGCCACTCTGCCAGTTGAATAGCAAAGGATAGGAAATTTCCACTATGCTGTTGTCTAAGGGATCTTTCTGTACAGGCAGGTTTCCTCAAGTGCGTGGGCTGAGTGTGTGGATTGCAGAAGTCTGGCTATGTCATGAGGCTGAGCTGCACAGACTGTAGATATGTTAGAAATAGCCTGCAAATTTTTTTTTTTTTTTTTTTTTTTGTTAAGGTGAAGATGAAACCAGCTTCTCTGCTCAAACCCATCTAGTAGGATAAGTCACTTAGGATGTTGCTAGTCCATCCGAGTTAGACCAGTAGATAGCATTTGAAGTTGAGATGACTTAGTTGGCAATTGGATTTCTATACCTACTTAATAAGTATCTATAGACAGTTTGAATGATTTTACTTTGTGTAGGCAAGTCAAATAATTTTACTTAATTAAGAGGTTTTATTTAGTAGTTTAGGTGATTGGCATGTGGTTACTACTATATACCATTTCCTCAGCCCAGACATTAGGAACCGCATGTTTAGTAACACCATACTTTTAGTGTATTTTTTCATCTTTATTTGTTTGTTTTGGCATTCCATGATTAACATACTGTGCTTATTTAATTTAATTATAGTTGGACTGTTTTGGGGCACGGTGTGTGGCGTTCTGTTTGGTTTTACTTCTTAATGGCAGGACACTAATTGAGTGGCTCTGTTGGCACAGGAGAATATGCAGAGTTTGGTCTCCTGATCTTACAGTAGAGGTGTGAGCTTAGAGCTCTCACACCCAGCACAGTTCCTTTTCTGTTGCTGGTCTCTGGGCTGAAAAGCCAGGACATGGGGAGGAGAACTCTGGTTGCCAGTCTGCTGGGTTGTCCTGTCTCCAGGGGCAGCACGATGAGAATTCAGCTGGCTCTGGTCCTTCTGTGCATTTTTCTCTTGTCTCAAGACAGCTTCCTCACAGAAATAAGACAGGAGCAGCAGAGAAACCATTAAGTAATTATTCATGGCATTGGAGTACTCCTCTATCTGCCATTGCCATGTCAGGATTTGTGAAAAGATCAAACCCAAGTGGTTCCTATACTCATTTGTCATGTAACAGAGGTTGCTTTTTACATCT
This sequence comes from Pycnonotus jocosus, assembly GCA_013400435.1. Lineage (NCBI taxonomy): Eukaryota > Metazoa > Chordata > Aves > Passeriformes > Pycnonotidae > Pycnonotus > Pycnonotus jocosus. Next base: position 600,661 of record VWYP01017759.1, on the reverse strand, counting down.
TGGCAAAACTCTATAATAGGTCTCCTCCAGCAGAAAAAAAAAAATTTAAGACTTTCAGCTTAGTTTTTTGCAAACTTAAGGGATACTTCAGTTTGAATCTTTCACAAGCTGATATCCAAACCTACACGCACTCCACCCCAAACTCTTCTATTCTTAATTATTTGGCATAATAATTTGTTGTATTAAAAGAGAAAGTACTGGGAAAAACTGTTGACCTGAGGCTGTGGTGTTCTCGGCAGCAAGGCATGAGGGGTGCTGATAGTCCTCGAAGAGCTGATGGGAATGAGGGTGGGTCTGGGGTACACCCAGCATTTAATCAGGTAGAGCAGAGAAAGGGAGATTCGGCTGGCTGCTGGGTGGAGCCCTCCTGCAAGTGAAAGGAAGATCAGCATCTGTCTCTGCCTGTAATGGCAAGGTGCTCTGTCTGCCTAGAGTTAGCAAGAATGGAGTGAGATCATCAGAAACGTCTTGTAATGAGATGCTCACTGCATACTCAGATGTGTGCACTGTCTGACAAGATAGTTAATTCTTTTCGCATAAGGTTACAGAGAAATAATTTGTGCCAAAGAAGAAGGGCAATATAGACTGTACCAGTACTTCATCTCTGGTCACACTAGATGTCATGTCAGGTGTACTTAAGTTGTTCTGTAAAGCTGCTTGTGTCAGGGCATTGAGGTAGAGGTGGCACTGCCTTGAAGTACATAGAAATTCAGACCTACTGAATTTTCTTTTGAATGCTTACTTGTATCCTTTGGTGCACCAATATTTGTTTGTTTGTAACTACAAACAAGCAAAAGCCCCACCGACAAAACCCTGACACCTTATTTTTCAGAAGGCTTTCCACCATGTCAATGGAAATGCACTCTTGTTGGCCACCATAACAAAGGATCCAGCTTTGCTTCTTTTTTTGTCTTCACTGAATTCCTGTCAGAGTTTTAACTGCTTTTCTGACATGGTTATTCTCTCTTCTTTTTTGGTGTTTTGAGCAGGGATTTATTGTCATTTAGCTGTCTTCATGAGTAGTGTAATATTAAGCATTCTGGCATCAATGGTCTGCCATTGCAGTAAAATATTTTATTTTCCTTGGTTCAGATTGCTCTGAAAAAAGGCATCTTGCTTTATCTTGTTACAGATATCAATATGCTCTAGTAGTACAGTAAGTGTATTTTGTGGTGGTGGGGTGGGTGTTCTAAATGATTAATCATGTCATCAGACCCTAGATTTTGTGATTCTTCACCAGTGTTGCACTTAACAGTTTTTGTTGTCTCCTGAGGTGTAGCTGTGTTCTGTCTGGAGCCCTGGTTTGTGACATAAAATATAACATGGGACTGAAATTATATTTTTTCCAAGACTTTCTCTTCCTTCCTCTGCTGTTGCCCAAATCTGGAAAACAGTAATTCTTGAATATCCAAGAAATAAGATTAGTGATCATTTCATGTGTGTAGTTCTGTTAAAGTAAGGAAATCATCTGCAGGTGGACTAAAACTCCTTGATGTTCCTGGTACTGGTAGTAGTCAGTAGGAACATCACTTGGGTGTTTAAATCCCACTTGTTAAAGATGCTGAAGGACAGTCATGCAGGTGATAGTATCAGTGCAGCATGGAATCCAACAAACCGTAAAAACAGAATGTAATTTTTGTTGTTGCAGGTGATGTTGAATAGTTGCTACCCTGTTTTTGGGAGTGTTTATATTGATACCTGTGTATATCTAACTATGCATTACATGCAGGTGGATTTGTCAGTCTGGTTTATGCCAGAGTAACATGCTTTTCATTGCTTTTGCCATGTAAAGTTTGGAAAGCTTCTATTCCATGGAAATGATGGCCAGGTATGTGATATCTTGCATTCACCAGAGTCAGAAATTCTCATTTTTGCAGTGGAGAAGTGTTTTAGTTCCTGCAGATGAATTCCAGCTAATGACAGTACCAACATGTTGGCTCAGAAATGGAGGTTTTCCAGATTTGACTTGCTTGTCAGTATGGTTAGGATATGAAGAAGTGTTTTAGGTACTGTGATGCCCTGCAAAAAGAAAAGCAAACCAACCAGGTAAATTGTAATGCAGAATTTCGGTTTTGAGTTTTTCTTGTGTAATCATTTTGATGTATAAGATGTTCAACAACAATTGAATTGGGTTGTATGTTAGGTGTGGAAGCTTTACTTTGTTTGGAGGAAATATGGAGGACAGCTTTTTGCTGTTACTTGGGTACATCTTGTTTCCTGACAAGAAATCCAGGGTTATGTGAAGTTATTTTGGCAGAGTTTCTTGACAGGTTATGGCTTGCTCGCTGTGATTAGCTAAGGATAATTAGTACTAATAGGCTCACAAAGAGCAGCTTACTCAGTTTGGGGCTATTGGAAGGTGCAGAGGGGATTTTTGTTGTTTGTTTTTTCCCTCTTTTTAATGTGGCAAGGCGGTGTAAATGGGTCAGTTTAGTGGTCAGCGTTCTGCAGTGCATTTACAAGGTGTACTAAAATAAAGATTATTTTTAATCTCTGTGTGAGCACGCATGCGTTTTGCTGGGCTGGGGGAGGCTGGTGGAGCTTCAGGGCTGTGAATAGAAACAGCTTTTCCAGCCGCGTTCCTGCTGCATATCCCCGGTGGCTGGGCTGCTGCTGGGAGGGAGAAGGGTGGGGAAGGTGCTGTTGTCAGTGCAGTCTCCACCATGGAGTGGAGATCGCTGTTACCCCTGTGCTTCCCCTGGGTGCTTCCCAGGCTGGGAGCGGTCCCCAGCTCTGCCCTGCTGCTGTCTGTGCTGGGGAAGGGGTCATGGCCCTGCAGGAGTGAGGGGCTGTGCAGGTTGGGGGGGCACCAATGACCCCATGGGGGAGAGGTGCCCCTTGTGGCTCCTGCTCTTCAGGGTCAGCTCCGAGGCTGGGAATGCAGGTGATGTGGTACTGTTGGCCCAAAGCAGGACTCTTCTTAGGGCTGTGTCTGCTTAGAAATGCACACCATGGTGCTCTGATCACCCATGTTACGCTCATCAGTTTTTTCTTTTTCCAGTGAAGTTTGGCATATTGTTTTAGAAAATAAATACGGCTGTATTTTGAAATTTGCTTGCTTTTACTCTATTTGCCACGATAGCTGCTTGTCTTGTCTTACATGTCAAATTCTTCTGTTCCACTGGGGCTGTTTGATGAACGTTTTGGTCACTTGATGGAAAGTGTACTTTCTAAACAGTTGGATGAAAGTTTAACTTGTGTGCATCAAAATGTGAGCTGACCAGAAGTTTGGTAAGGGAGGTTTTTTGGTTGGTTGGTTTTGTAGTACCCAGAACACATTGGCTATTAATCAGAAGATCTTTGTTCTGAGTCCAGTTAAAGCAGTTATAAGCTTATAGGTAAAACAAATTGCTGCTGTGCCAAATACAGGTGCAACTTTTGTAATGGCTTTTGTTGGCTAGAATTTCTACTATTTGTTTTTATGTTCTCATTTTTGCAGCTAAATAGCTTCTAAATAACCTTAGCAATCATTCACAATAGATGTCCAGCTATCTTGTTCATTATAGAGTAGTCTTGTTTTTGTGTTTGCATACTTTGCTACTTCTAATTGCTGTATAGAATCTTACATCTTGGTGTTTTCAAATGTATTTTAAATAGCTGATCATTTTCAGGTTATTGCAGATTGATAGGTAACTTCCTCAACATGTGAGACTGAAAACTAAAACCAAACTGAAAATCCACTGACACTTAGCTGGTTGCTGCTGAGTGAAGAATTTGGAAACCACATCATTATTTTAATAGATGGACACAGAATTCTTTTGGGAAAAGTAAAACGGGTACTTGGATTTTTAGCAGTCATGAGTTTCTGGGGACCATACTACACTAGAGACTATTTCAGGGCAGAATGCTAGCATAGTTTCTGGAGCAGGAGCCAGGGCTTAGGCTTAGGCTTTTGTCATCTTCCAGTGGACAGTACGTACTACTGGAGTACAATTGTATTTGCTTTTGCTCTTCCCTTTTCCATGAGAAGTTTAAAAGTTCTGCACTTGATTCTCTCACATAATCAAGTGTCAGTGGTAGGATGCTGTGTAATGGTTTTGAAGTGCTTTTCTTCACAGCTGACTTACATCTCTGGCTTCTGATAGCACTCTTACAGCTAGAATAGCCAATAAAAATTGAATCTGTGTCAACATTTGGTTATGGTTTTGCATTAGAACAGTTTTAAAGATGGCTCTCAGTCCAAGCATCCAGTCCCCTCAGTACTTTTAATAGCTCCCATTCTTTTTGACAGTCTCTGCATGTGTCCTTAAGTCTCAGATGCTCAGGCTTAAAACAGAATCCCACACATTTTTTAGGTTGGTATTGAGTGCTCAGTTAATGAAACAAGTTGAATTTATGTATTTGGTGACTTTGGTGGGCTTGCTGTGTCCCCAGGGTAGATTGGTAAAGCAAGTTGTGTGTGTTAGGCTGGATAAATCTGCAGAGAAGGCTTGGCTTGTTTTCAAAAACGTGGCAGAAAGCATTTTCATGTTGAGAAATATCTTGTAACAGGACCTGTGTGAAGGACTGCTCTGTGTGGAGTTCCCTCAAATAAAAAAGTACCAATTGCTTCCTCTCTGGTCTGGATCCAGTGTACTAATTCCATCTTTTCCCTCAGTTCTTTCATCTTCCCAACAACCAGATACAAAGCTAAAATTCCAGTAAACAAGTGACAGTTTATTTTTTTTTTCTAATGCACTGCTTAGTCATTTATGCCAGCTTTCCTGTATAGCCCAAAGAGTTGTTTTTAATGCTCCTCTCAAGAATAGAGGTGCCAAAGTGCCCTATAAGCTTTAAGAATCAGAAAGTATTAAGAAAACCTTTGTATGCGTTATTGTGCAGTGTGCATTACATATGTATGCTAGAGGCGTATTTATGACTACAAACATTGTATTGCTAATTTCCCATTTTTGATTTTCAAAATAGGTAATGGAATTAGATGAAACAAAAATAGTAATTCTAGCTTTTTCTTTACAGGATTGATCTTGCTATTCTATCTGGTATTCTATGGCTTCCTAGCAGCTCTCTTCACATTCACAATGTGGGTTATGCTTCAGACACTGAGCAGTGATATACCGAAATACCGTGACCGGATTTCTAGTCCAGGTAACACTGTATTTATTTTTTCATAAACCTCTGTCTGGTTTAACAACTGAATTTCATTTGAGAGCTTTTTTGAAGTATGGACTATTTATGGGAAATCATTATTCAGTTACTTGCAGGTTGCAAAGGTAAAACTTGGTGTGAGGCAAGTTATATGTGTTTGTACCATAAATTCAAGCAGTAGCTTTTTGTGTGTATATACTAACTTCTGCTGGTTTTTTCTCTTAGCTCCTGTCAGTTGAATTTGTCATATAGATCACTATTTTGCCTGCAGATGCATACAGCATGCTGATGTAGAAGTGGGTTTATAATTTAATCAAATTGCTTTAAAGATACTTTATACCAGTTCTCTTGGATCAGATAGAAGGCCTGCTTGATTAATGTTTGATACTTTGCAGAAGGTACAGGAAGGCTGTACTGTGGGTGTGATCTGCTCAAGAATATGTAAGGACTGAGGTACAGAGGCTTTTTGCAGAGTTTTTATTACAGTATTAGGTAGTTTCCAACTGACATGGAATGTCTGTGGATTTCAGGGGTTGTTGATCTGTTACATAGGGATCCGCTAGAGAAAGGGTCCTGTTTTATGATGAAGCTAAGTCTGTAACATGTAGCTGCCACTGAAAGTGGAGTCATGCCTTTGTGCACTGCCCACCTGTCTCAATGTTCACTGCTTCAAGGAACTGTATGTTAAAAAAAAAACCCTGTACAAATTAGAGTAATAAGGTGTTTGTCTTCCCCAATATAATAACATATTGGTGGAAGTGAGACAACATAATTTTTTTAAATGCTTTTTCCTTTTGTTGAATACAAAGCTCTTAAAATTGAACATCATCTTGCAGCTGTATCCACACTTAAGATGGTACAGTGATCTTTGTGTGAGCAAGTTGCAGTTGGGTCAGTATAATAAACATCTCTGGATCCTGAACAGAATTTATTTTGGTGTAGTGTTCTAGTGTCTCTAACAAGTGTCATATTATAAGAGATTTTGAGGATTTGTACTGTTTTCTCAAGCTAAATATGAGCTAGATGCTGGAAAGAATTTTTTTTTTTTTTTTACAAAGGAAGAAAAATGAAGGGGGAAAAAAAAGATGGCTTAGTTGACTTTCTCCCCATTTCCATTGTGTCAGTTGTGGAAGTCAGAAGCATCGTAGTGATTGCAGCTGGGGTAGCTGTGGCTTAATGCTGGCCTTGAGTGACATTTCTTCTCTCATATATTTCAGAGTATTAATTTTCCTTGGTTTTGATATAAGTCATAAGGGATTTTTGTTTTTAAAAGTACGTATGACACAATTAGTTTTTAATTGAAGAATTCCTGTAATGTTTCTGAATTAAATCTCTTTATTAACTATGTCTTTAGTAACTCATACATTAAAGTTAATCAAATTGCTGGTTTCTGTATTAATGTTTCTCCTTAACTCTGTCATTTTTCATTTGCAGTGAGACATGTAATGTTCCTGGCTGTAAACTTAAATTCTTAAAAAACCTAAAACCCACACACAAAACCTGGATGCCGTAGGTCAAAGGTTCTGCTCTTATGTTAAACATACTTGGAAATCTCACAATTGATTTATTTTATAATTGATATCTGACTTGCTTTGTACACTGGGGTGTAATGGTATAAATCAAATCCAGATGATTTTAAAACCTTATTTGTTAAATCCCTCCTGGAACTGTAAAATAATGTAGTCTCTTTTACAATCCTAGATGTGATCCTATACTGAGGCTGTTAATTCTGTTCCTGTAGAAGAGCTCAAATCCTGCATCTCTCATGGTCTATGCACCAGTCCTTCAAATAGCTTTTTCTGTAGAATTTACACCGCAATTTTTAGGCAGAATATAATCCACTGGAAGTGGAGCAGTCCCCTCTTCATAGGATGTTTCTGACATTTCCCTGAAGCAGTAAAAATCTTCAAATTATTTTTTCATTCACTGATGATCAGTTTTCTTATTTTGTCATATTCCCTTTGAGAAATACCATTTAAGTCCTTAATTTACATTGTAGTCCTGTAGATAATAATCTCATGTCCCCAAAAAGCTCCTAAATGTGTAAAACCTCATCAGTGATTTTTCAGCCCTGCTACTAATTGCCTTTTATTTTGTTGAATCCCAGTTCAGTGTGAAGGCCAGAAAATTACTGTAAATGGTGCAAAGTAGTGTTTGTAGCTTTATATGGACTGTTGGTCATTAAGGTCTTTACTTGTGGCTTCCATGGAGATAATTTAAGTGCTGTTATTGCAAAAAAGGGGATTTATGATTTATTTGGAATCCTATAAAGAACTAGAATAAAAAAACATTAAATTCTATTTTTTTTTTAAAGCTGAAACACATTTGTCAGTGATGAATTTCTAGTATAGGTGTTTATTTTTTGCAAGTTGCAAGTATTTGTAAATAGTTTCTGCCTGTGGATGAGAAGCTTGGCCATTTCTGTCAGTAAATCCTTAATAGACCTGGGCTGCTGAACTACACTCCTGATACACTTTACAAAAGCTTACTGTGGTGGTTAACTACAGTTAACCTAGCTTTATCTTCCCACTGCAGTTTTACTTTCTTAAATGTTTATTTTTTTATAAAGATGGCCTGGTTTAAAAATTTTTTTTTGAGATTTTTGTTTTCTGCCTTAAATTTAATTCATTTGGGAATCTAGTTTTAATTGGTTTTGCCAGAGGACAGGAAAACTGCCTGGCATCCTAGGATGATACAATCAGTTGCTGTGTAATTTCAGCTTCTTCCTTAATGTCAAATTTGGCTATGAGCAAACAATTTTAATATTCTAATTTATAAGAAAATTAATCTGATTAAATATAGGTTGAGTTTTGGATTTTTCGTGGGTTTTTTTCTCTTTTGTGCAACTGCAATGTCTGCTCTCAGCTGTACTTGAAGAGACAGATGCACGGGCACTCAGCTGTTAATCACAACTGCAGGGTTTTTATCTGTGCTAATTATTTATATTAAATAAAAGTTACCTTAAGGTAGTGTGACTAAAACAATCAGTTACACACCCTTTGTTGAACTGATGTAATCTCTGCTGCAGTATCAGGTGGTGTAGCGCTATTTCATCTGCTACTGAATCTGTGACGAATGGTAGAAGCATCAGGTACCAGTGTAAGCGACAGCTCCCGGTGGCACAGGCTGAGTGTATCCGTGTGCCTTTTGCTATCACCTGCTCCAGAGAAATCCCTAAGATTGAACTCTGCAGCTTTCTGGGCCATGGGGAAGCAGGGGCAGTTCAGCTCTTGAGAGGGCCGTGCCTACTTTATTCCATGTGTGCCCTATCCATCCTTCAGCTGAGGCTGGATTCAGCCTTTGGAGATCCATGGCCTCGTACCTCCTGCAGCTCTGGCTCCTGGCCGTGGTTCCTGCCCCAGGGCCCCCAGCCAGCAGCTGAAGGAGCTGCAGCTCCGCACGCAGGGCTCCCCCGGCAGGCACACAGGGCACCGTGGGGCCAGGAGGCAGCTCCGGAGCATTCGCGGTTCCCAGGCCTGGCTGAGCCGAGCCCCTGTGGCTGTGTAAACTGTCTTGTATTCTCCGTGGAACAGGTGGCACCTAAACTTTGTTTGTGGAGATGGGAGGAGAAGACTGAAAACTTAACTTGGCTTGTCTGTTTTGACTGGGGTAACTTTTAAGCCACCTTCATTAATAATCAAAATTTTAAAAATATTTTTTCTATGTTTCTATGAAAATAATACAATCATAGCTTCACTCTGTATTGCCTAAAGCTTTGAACTGTTGCTTGAAGTGAAGGTTTTCCATGTGTTCTTTTGGGCATTTTTTCAATTATTTTTATGCTTAATTTGCTGAGTGTGGAAAGTGGATCAATAAAAATCTTTGATTGAAAGTGATTAAACTGCTGATTTTGCTTTTCCTAATCACATGGGTTTGTGAATTGCAGTTATACATTGGGTTGAATATAAATGTTAATTGATGTAATGCTGATTTTGATTATGAGCTTCAAGTACTGTGGAATATAGGGGTAACATTAATGTTTCTTTACAGATTATAGACATTTTCCCATTTAAGGATATTTGAGTAGGGGTTAGAGTGGTGAAGGAAAGATAAGTTGCTTAGTTCCTAACTTGAACTTTTTCTTTTGAAGGACTTATGATTTCACCAAAGCCAGACACTGCATTGGAATTTTACTTTAACAGGAGTGACAGCCAGTCATATTCAGAATATGTTACTACACTTCAAAACTTCCTTGAATGTAAGTTACAAGTGCCCAAGCAATTTAGGAGTCTTAATCTTGAGTACTGAAAGTATTCAAGTATTTGAGTATTGAAAAATTATTTCATTTCTTGCTTGTAGTTACTAATTGCTAATGGAGACTAATGCAAGTTGAGGGTTACTGTAGATGTGTTCTAAGTCTTGTTACAGAAAAATGCCTGTATTGGACAGGAAGCCTGAGTATGAGGAAGAGTGCAGTACATAATGGAGAGTTTTGGGTAATGTGGTTATTTAAATACTGTAACATGTAGAAATTACATATGCCAAAAGAATTCAATTTAAAAAAAACATAGGTCGTGTATTTGATAATATAATAATACTTTGTTAGTATTCAAGACTATCAAGTTCATCAAATTTATCTGATTAGTCTTAATCTAAATGATTTGGTAACTGAGTGAGAATACTTTAGTCTGGAGAATTCGAGTGTCTGTCTGAAAAATGAGGCACACAAAGATTAAATTAATTGCAATTTATTGGGGTTTTTTTCACTCTGATACACAGTATCAACACACAAATATTAAAACGCTGAATTTAGAACATGGAGAAAAGGTAACACAGGACAAGTCTGAAGGAATGCAAAATCACTGGTTTGTCTTAGATTATTTTACATATGTGCTGATGTGTACAGTTATTCTAATAATATGGAAATCAACTGAAAACATTAATAAGTTTAACCCCCCAGAAGTTGTAAGTCAGAATGAAGAAGGTGCTGTGAAATCTCACCTGTGTGCATGAGTTGCTTTGTTAGCTACAGCTGTACTTGAATCTCTCCCTATTCATAGTTTTGGTGCCTACTAAAAGCTTCTATGAGTAGGCTTTTCTTTCAGAGCTGTGCCAAGGGTTCCTGGGGGGAATGCTGTGTTTCATGACTACCTGCCTTTCCTGCAGTTCTGTGGGTCTTGCATTGAGGATGAACTTTCCCTTTCTCTAGTTTACTTTATTAGCTGGAGCTGGGGTGTAAGGGAGGAGAAGAAACCACAAAGTATCTTAAATGGGTGTAGTTTAGCATTTTTGACAGTGTGGTCTGTGCACATCAGAAACACAAGAAAGTGAGAAATAACTTGATGTGTTAGTATAACATCAATTATACTACCTGATGTAAATGTAGAGATGATTTAATATTAATTATTGAAATACTTCTAAGTTTCCATGTGTATTTGTAAAAGAAACATGCGCAAAGGGAAAATTAGTTGAATTTCCAGGTAAAAACTTGATTATTTGTATTTTGATACATTATTGGCTAAGAATACATATTTAGTTTATGTACAGAAGTTAATGAAGTGATTATTGTTACAATTTAAAAAGCAGGAAAGTATTAATTCTTCCGTAATACTCTTTATTTTTCATTCAAGTATGCTGCTACTTGTCTATAGGCTTTGAAAAAGTGTTTAAGATGGATGTAAGAGACAGCGGTCTGAAAACACTTCTTTGGGAAGACTATTAGGGAAGTAACACAATAATTATTTATAGAGGCATCTGCAGGTTTTGGCTATTTTGGCTACCTATATGTTTTATACCATTGATTTACAAGCTGTTTTTGTTTCATAGCGTATAATGATTCAAAGCAGTCCCAAAACATAGATTGTCCCTCGGGGAAGATCTTTGATCAGAGTGATGCTGCTGTTAAAAAGGCTTGTCGATTTAACCTCTCTGAGCTTGGACAGTGCTCTGGGAAGGAAGATGCAAATTTTGGCTATTCTAAAGGAACTCCCTGTGTGCTTGTGAAAATGAATAGAGTAAGTGCCTGCTTATTTTTTAGTTCTTAGTACAAATGCTCTCAACTACTGCTGTATGAAAAAACTACTGTGGAAAGGACTGAAATATGTGTTCAGGTTGCTACTGAAGATATTTCCATTTCTTGAACAGTGTAATTTACTCAAACATTGAGCAATTTCAGAGTACTAGACCTTTTTGAGCATTCTAATACAATACAAAGTATTGGTTTGACTACTTGCACCAAAATATCTGAATCCTGTTTTAAGAAGTATATTATTCCTTGCTTTTAGTTACTGTTCTGTGAAACACATTCTTGGCCACTTAGCAAAGTGAAGTGTTTTACTTCATGTTTGTGTTCCAGAACTCTTAACTAGAGTGTAATGCGTTCTGTAACTCTTAAACTATGAAAGGTGAGGAAAACTTTACAAAGTATTTGACTTTTCAATGATGTTACCTGTTACTTGAATTGCTAACTGTTTTGAGCTATTAAAGTTAGACGCTAAATGTAAAATAAGAAAACAGTACTTTCTGTGACTACTGTAACTATTTTGAGTTAACCTGAGTATACTATTTAACTTAACAATACTTTAAATCTTAGTCCTAGTTTAAAATTGTGTTCAGATAAAAATTACACTGGTTAGATTTACTCCCTGTATGAACTCATATTTAGTGAGGAGAAAAGTTCAAATTCAGTCTGTAAGAATGGAAAGGGAAGGAAAAGGTCTGTAAATATTCTAACTTTGTCTCCTTTAGGTAATTGGATTAAAGCCTGAAGGAGAGCCACGTATAGAGTGTACCCCTAAGGTCAGTTCAGAATGTAAGAAATAAGTGTGTTGTTTATTTTCCTTGTGATTACAATGAATAATAAAGCAGTTTATTTCACTCTTCCCTTCTTAGACATTTTCTACTTCTGTTTGTGTTTTTCATCTTACTGTATGTCTAATTTAGTTTTAGTGTCTATAATTTCTTCCGTGTACTTATAGAAACATTTTTGGTTGTTTTTTCATCCTTAGATGTGTTTGAACTGTCTGCCTTGGTTTAGAGTTGAGGAAAATACATACATGTGTATTTGTGGTCTCGTTTATTTATTTATTGTGGTTATATTTTGTTTTCCCATTTCATAACCTATATTTTTATTTTTTCTCCATGCTGCAAGTGCACCTTAGACAATTTTATAAATGATGGGTAAGACAACTGTATGTGGAAACTAATGTTACCGCTCAAGTAAAAGTTGCCTTCAAATGAAGTATAAACTACTTATAATAACAGCTAATCTTTGCATATTGTTATGTACCAGTGGATTTACACAGAATGTTTTATTGCAATTATAATAACTCCTTTGACTTATGGGTGTTTTTCCTAGACTGCTTGGGGAGCAGTGAAAAAGTTGGTAAGTTTGTAGCTTGAGCAAGGGGCAGAGTCCTGGCTTTTAGCTTCTGATGACTGACAAAAGTGTAGACTGGGAAGTATCAGCAGTTAATGAAACAAAAGCTTGTAAGGGTTTCTGCCTTCATCCTAGATACCTAGATTTTAATACTTGACTTTTGTGGGGTCTTTGAGAGTTTTAATCTCTCCCTGACAGTCAATTGCAAACAAAGGTGGTTCTTCCTCTTACTTGAGACTGATTTCTTTGCTTCCATTCACAAATGTCACATTGTTCTCTTGAATAGAATAAAACAATTAAGCTCTTTCTACTTCTGCTAGTACTCTTTTCTTTGACTTGTATAATTTATAATTTTTTTTTTTTTTGCAATGTGATATCCCATACTGGACAGTAGTTTGCCTGAGGTATTGTTAATGACAGCATTTCTTGCTTTGTGATCACATTGAAAGCAAGGTGAATTTGCTGTTTGTAATACACTAGTCTTTATTTTAATTGTTCTATTGTTTAAATCATTCTTCTGGTTATTTCCTAGTCTGTATTTGTAGATGTGATTTCTCAAAGTTCACAGCTTTGAATTTCATAGGGCTATTTTTGGCCCCTCCTCTGTCATTTTTTGTGCTCATTTTAAAGGGATCAAGTTCTCTGAAGTGCTTTGCACTACTTAGCTTGGTGCCATCAATGAATGAACTTGGGTTTGCATCTCAAGTCCTTGTTGAAACATGGAATAGGATCCAGAGCAGCCATCTTTATTTCCACCAGAAATGCCTTGTGATGTGTTGAGAACTAATCTTCAAGTCATTTATAAAACATTGATGGCAATCCTATTTTATAATTGTATTTCTTCAGCTTATGTCTATGGATGCTCTATGAGACAATAGTAAAAATTATACTAAGGAGATGATACTTTTTCTTACCCTCTTAATTGGTTTCACTAGGAAAACAGTAAGTTTGATAACAACTTGGTTCATCGTGGTGGTGGGTTTTGCTATTTTTTTACCCTTTGGGATGCACAGAAATGATTTGTGTGTGTTTTCTTGCATCCTCTTTTTATAGGTGCAACCATATCCACTTAAAATATTTGTGATCTACACAAATGTGATGGTTTTGAATTTTAAAATTACTAATGTTCTTAGTTCTTTAGTGACTTCCAGGGAAGTATTTGTCAGGCTTTGCTACTTTGAATGCATCTATTTTATCAGCTTATTCTCAGCCTAGTTCATAATAATTTACTTGCTTAGGAAAGCTTAGGTACCACTTAGAATTCATCCTGTAGATTTACTGTTCACTGATTTTTATTTTCCTTTCATCTCTGTTTTAAAATACTTGTTACAGTTAAGAGTCACAGAGTGAATAAGGTTGGAAGAGACCACAGTGGTCATTTGGTCCCACCTCCCTGCTCAAGCAGGGTCATCCCAGAGCCCATGGCACACAGTTGTGTGTCCATACAGTTCTGGAATATCTTTACCCCCTCTGTGGCCTGTCTTTTTTGGTGCCCAGTCACTGCACAGGAAAAAGGTTCTTCCTCATGCTCAGGTGGAACTTCTGTGCATCAATCCTACATACATTGAGAGTGATTTGGAGAAGCGTCTGCCTGGACTTAACACACCATCTGACTTTTAAATGGTATTTTCGCTTTTACACGTCTCTCAAATACAAAATTAGGTTAATAGCTTCTGTCTGCGCATCCTGCCAGTCTTGGCCACCTGAAACATCATTTAAAGTTTTTCAGTGTGGAATTTATGTCCTTCAGGCATTCTCCTGTGAGGTGATTCTTCATTGTTCTCCCTGCACTTTTTATATCAATTTTTTTTAAACGGAAAAATTTAGATAGATGGTTTATTTCAGAGTCAGAACACTTATAGCTGGGAATGCTTCCCCCTCTGCCCTCATGAAGTTGAAGCTGTCATCACTGTAATTTCTGTAGATGAGGGAAGTATTTGCAGTGTCAGACACTTTTTACAGCTGGTTCTTCCTCCTGGACCCTGTAGGAACTAATCTGCTGCAGTCTTGAGAATCTCCACAAAGAGAAACAAACCAACAAAAGATTCTGTCTTCAAGAAGTTTGAAGATCAGCATTTTAGGTCTTTTATTTGGGGCCAGATTTGTGCAGTTTCACATGTGCTAGAACACCTTGCAGCAGTATTTCTTTCAAGTTAAAATAGCCTTTACTGAAAATTGGTATGTTTGATGGGTTTTTTTTGTTTTTAACTAGGGAAAAGGAAAAGAGCCTTAATTTCAAAATACGTATTTTTCTGCTGTTTATTGGCCATCTTGACTTTGTGTTAGGTATCACTTTCTAGTTGACAAGAATGAAGAAGAGTTGTATGAGCGACACTTTGTGCCCTGCTTTTGTCAGCACACTCAGGATCTGAGTTAACTTGCTTTTTGGGACAGAAATCTGTTGCTTTACAGTTTCTGCTAATGAATACTGCTCTTTATCTTCTCCATTTCTTCTTCTCAAGTGATTATAGACCATCCCTGCCCAAATTCTTTCCTTGGGTCTTTGTGTATTATTTCAACATCTGGTAAATTCTTCTTTATAAAGTACAGTCTTAATTAAGACCCAGTTAGTGAGGTGGAAGTCTGTCTGTCCAGCTAAGTTGTCTCATTTTTAGATTTGCTGACTGTCAGCAGCTCTTTGTGGAAACTAAATGATAAGCAGAAAGAGTGAGACTAACTAATGGACTAATTCTTAAAGCTCTTCAGCAAATGCAGCTTGTTTAGCTGTTCTTTAGTTTATTTAATTGTGTAGGGATGTTAATTAGGTTTGTTTAATCAAGAAGATCTGGAACCCCCCCAGCAGTTGCACTAGATAGGCAGATGCATGTCCCAGAGCCTCCCTGCTATTGCACTGATGCATATATTTAGTATATAGTGATGACTGCACGCATGTCTTGAATTTAGCTGCTCCAGAAAGCACTACTGCTATTTATTTTGCCTATGTTATTCCATATGCTGATTATTTAACCATTATTTCAGCAATACATTTGAAAAGTGAGTATTTTCAGCTGCATGAGCTTTAAATAAAATAAAGAATAATGGTGAAAATCAACATATTCCTGCTTAATAGTTACATATGCAAGCTCAAGGTCTGAAATACTTAATAAATGTATATTAATGATTGCAATAATTTAGACTGCAAAGGAATGAGAATGTGGCCTTATCTTTAAAAAATGTTGTATATTCTTTTGAGGAGGTCAAAAGAAGGTGACCTTGAACTGTGCCTTGTTCCTGAATATGTTTTGATCTTACTGCAGTTGTCTTCTGAACTGTGTAGGGTATCTGTTTAAAATTACAGCTGTTGTATATGGTAATAGGGAAAAAACGATGAAACTTGCTAATACACTTTGAACTTGTGAATTAGAATGAACAAGCGGTGATGTTCTGGACTTGTATTTATCATTTTGGAGGGGTTGTTTTAATGACGTTTCCCTTGGTTATGGCAGTGTATTTCGTTTATTACAGAAAGGCATGTTAGATGTGAGCTTTTCCTAGTGGTTTGAACTTGCAGTAGTTTGATACTCTGCCAGGATATACAGTCTTGAAGAATGTTGTACACAGGGAGAGGTGTTTGTGTATTGCTATACTGATAGCCTGTGTCTGCACAGCTCAATCATACATACATATTTTGTATATTTCATGGATTGAGTTACTCCTTAGTCAGAAATTAGGCAGCAGCTTTGTAGGTAGCTGCTTCTTACTTAGTCCAGGATTTGGGGTTGCAGAGGCTGGTTGAGTGATGAGGCCTGTTCCTCTGAGGGGGTGGGATAACTTCAGCAGCATCACCATTTTGGCCATTTGGGATTCTTCTTATATGGTCTGTATTTGAAAGATAGAGGGCACCTTATGTTAGGAATGACACTGTAGCAGAGAGGTGTCTGTGGTTCTTTGTGAAGGCTTGTATCATTACAGGCTTGAGGGGCTTAAAAACCTGGCTTTAAATGGCACATGGTTCACAAAATGCACAGGTTTGCTTGGGGATACTTGGGATTTTAATTATATATGGGGGGCTTGGGTTGTTAAATTACTCATTACAGTGAACATACTCTTCCACCTTCCCTATTATTTGACTCATAAGTATGAAGGCAAGCTGCCTTTGACTTGATTGCCAAGTTAAGTAGTACTGCTAATCCTGACTGCAGCAGATGGGTGCAGCATGTGACTGTTTGCCAAAAGAAATCTGGTTTGAATTATTTTATGAGTTTGTAAGTCAGTTGCCCCTTTTTAGGTATTTTGTACTTTATTGTTGGATTATCATTTTAATTTTGTGTTCATTTTTATGTAAGCAAATGTTAACTTCTGCTTTTGTTACTGTCTGCAATTATAGGAAGAAGGCATGGTTAACATAAATTATTTTCCTCCTCATGGTGCCATGGACTTGAAGTACTTCCCATACTATGGGAAAAGCTTGCATGTAAGTATCCCTTAATGATGGTCTTCAGTTTCAATGTTTTGTTTCTGTGTGCATTTACAGTTAACTGGTAGCAGATTAATTCTGAAGTTTGAACTCTGTAATGAGGTACTGCTAAGGAATATTGCAGATGCAGATGTTGCACAGCACTCAGTGGGCTGGAGACATGCTTTGGCAGACATGAACAAACTGGGCATTATCCTACTGGAGGAGTGGCTGCTCTTTTTTGCTCATTGAAATCTTTTGGAGTCTTTCTGAATGCAGGGAAAGGCAGGAGAAGTAAACTGGGTCTTCATATTACACTAAGCTTCGTAATAGTTTATCCTTGGTGTTTCTGTATAGGATATTAAGTTTGTAGGTCCTTATGGTGGTGTTAATTATATATCTTTGTGGCTCTGCATGTCATGTTTTTAGTCCACTGACTTACATTTTTACCTGGAAAAGAATTTTGCTTAATCAGCAATCAGCAGTACTGACATAAAAATATTAATAAAGTATGGAAATGCTTCATGAACATTGCATAAAACACTGCCATAATAGTGTATAATAAGCTCCTATTTAATTCATAGGCACTTTACAAGAGAATGCAAGTTGTTCTTACTGAATTGGATGTCAGGTACAATATTGAGTTGATAAAAGAAAGGAATTGATTCTGCTCTCATTCTTAAATTTTAATTTTGTAGTAGTCACCAACTGATACTGTTCTGCTGAAAATGACTGACCAGGAAGGATACTGACAGGATGTTCAAGGAAAGGTGTCTGTGTGAAGCTGTTAAACAGATAACACCTTTCAGTGTGGTTTGTTGCTAAACAAGGAAATGGGATAGTGGAGAAGGGTAGCTGGTTTTTTAGTATTTGTTGAGTCATGATTTTGGGAAAAAAAAAAAAGCCGAACACTTTAAACTCTGATAGAAAAGATGCATTCTGTAGCAGATTACACATGCCTTGCCAGACCAAACCGAAAACTTGCAGAAGAGTCAATAGAATGGTTTGGAAGACACTAATTTCTGAGGTTCTTTGATTGAAGGTTTCTAGAAGAATTGGACCTAATAAAATAGAAAGGGGTTAAGTCATATGCCTCTTGAAGATACTGTCTGTGACTCAAGTTGTATTGACTATATTAGTTAAGAAATAGTATGAAGAAAGTATTTCTAAGCAGGGGAAAAAAAGTGTGTTACCTGAATCAGACTGGACTTTGAAAAGTTGGGTTCTTAATTAGCTATTTTCCTA
The DNA here is from genome assembly GCA_013400435.1 of Pycnonotus jocosus. Classification (NCBI taxonomy): domain Eukaryota; kingdom Metazoa; phylum Chordata; class Aves; order Passeriformes; family Pycnonotidae; genus Pycnonotus; species Pycnonotus jocosus. Next base: position 582,617 of record VWYP01017759.1, on the reverse strand, counting down.
ACTGTTCTGAAGGATTAAATGTTAATTGAATGCTAACTTGTTCTGGTCTCTCAAATATTTTCCCCATCTTTCTGTTTACTAGGCTCACTATTTGCAGCCCTTAGTGGCTGTCCAGCTAGCAATTACCCCCAACGGTACCAAAGAAGAAATAGCAATTGAGTGTAAGATCCTGGGCTCACCTAATTTAAAAAATCAAGATGACCGTGACAAGTTTCTGGGACGAATTGCCTTCAAAGTTCTGATGTCTGAATAGCTGGAGTAAACACTCTCCACAAAGTAAATGTTGTGTTGTCTGTTTTGTATCAGCTGGACATGCCATTCTAGGATATGAGACCACCTTGAAGAATGTTAAGGTGGTTTATGGCGTTCAGGGTAGCATAATAATATGCTTCCAAATTGTATGTTTAAATTCCCTTAAAATAAATGCCTATCCTGCTTTTTGCCTGCCCCGTTGGAACAGTGTACAGACTATAGTTATGTCATAGGGACCTGTAAATAGCTGTTTTCAAACACATAATAATGGTGACCTTTGTCCTGCTCTAAAATGTGGTTTTATCCTCCAAGTGAGTGTCTCAAGCTTAATGTGCTGTGCTCTGTAAATATTGTATTGATTTAACACTGGTTTAACTGTCATATCTCAATGCTGACACGGTTAGAGGGATAAATAATAAATGGTACCTGATTGACATAGTGATTTCTTTGTAAGAGTGAACACCTCCAACAGAAATCGTGTGTATGGGAGTGGATGGGTCAGTGGATGGATGACTGTGTGGAGATGCCTTAAATTGTGAACTGGGTGGCGTGGGAGAATTGAAGTGGATTTTAAGAGTTGGTATGGATATCTGAAAGTAAGTGCTTAAGTAGTACTTTCTTGTGCTTGTCACTGTGCAAGTATTGTGTACATGTAATACTTGGTATAGAGTTCGGTGTTCTAGCTGAGGAATTGAACCTTTCTTTGTGTTGTTAATTGCTTGTAATATGTGGAGCACAAATAAAATCTATACAATATTTTGAAACTTTTTAGTTCAGAAATATCAATAGAGAACAATTTAAGTAGTTTAGGATCCTGGTAACAGTTGTACAACAGAGCTGCTTGAAAGAAGTGGCCTCACTAATAGGCTTTGATTTTCCAACTAAAAAAAATTCTGGAAGAACTTCTGTTTAAGGAAAAAAAATGAAAAAGGATTGTCTTGATTAAACATTGTTGTTTAATTTATATATCTGTTTTGTTGCATCATTTTAACATCTTACATCTTCATCTGCTCTTTTGTCTTGGGCTTTCTGTGTATTTCATCATCATCCATTTAGAAAATTGGTGTCATCAACTGCTTTATAGAAATACCCTGTTGACTTGGGGTTAATTACTTGCTGTGTAACTTAAAGCTGCTAAAATGACTACAACCAGACTGGTTTACTTGTGACTGCTGCTCACTTTGAACCAGGCTGAGCCATGCTATTGGGCTGACTTGGGCAGTTGAGCTGACATGCAATTTATATTACTCTTTCCCCAAGGTTTTTGTGTCTTTCAGTCTTGGGGGATTGGGCTTGAGGACATGGTTCACATTCTGATGTCTTCCCAATATTGAAGACCACAGCAAATCTGCGTTTGTGTAAATACCTGTATGTTGTGCTAGTTAGGCCCAAATTTGTTACTTAACAACTTTTATACCTAATAATTACAGTGGGTTTTAATGTTTTATTTAAACAAACTAAGTAAAGGATTTCTAAAATTCAAGATCCAGTCTTAATGCCCTGCTTTAAATTTGGGGCCAGTCTAAGCCACATTAGTGAAAAACTTTTAACATCTGTGCAAGCCTACACTGATGCACAGTTGGAGAAAGCTGCTCTTAATGGGACTTGAACAGTGTCTTAAACCTCATTAAAAATAGATTTATATTGATCTGATACCATTCAGCATGCTTTTTGTTGTCTACAAAAGAAAGTTGTTGTTCCTACAATATGCAATGAATATTTTTGTAATAATGGCATGCATTAATACTGAATGAGATGTTCTTTCGAAATATTCCATTACTAATGTTTTAAATGATGCACTTTTAGAGCTGGGATACCTGGCTTCTTTAAGATATGACTAATTGCTTCTCCATGTATTAATACTGCCTGAAAGTATTTTAATAGTTGTGAGGGACCTTAAGTGTAGATGTTGCATCTGATAATGAAAAGGACTAGCTTCATGTAAAAACTTCTCACATTTGTGTTCACTTAGGAATGGTAAAAAGTTCTGGAGAAACACTCAGTTTTCAAATGAGCTTGTTTTTTGCATCAGTTTCTCTTTTGACTTTTCTTGTCTATAGAAAAAGCATGAAATGGCAACTTTTCACCAGCACTTTTCAGACAGGTAAAACTCAATAAACTCCTGTTCTCCCTAGATTCTGTACAAGTGGTGTTTTTATTGGGTTTTTTTAAAATTGAAATATGTAAGGATTATCACTTGAGGGGGACAGGGTGGTGGGGGGAGAAAGAAAAAACCACAGCTTTTGAGAGGGTTCAGCTATCAAAGTATGCATGTAAAATGTGTGTGGGTAGTAAGTCTAATGTTAAGCTATTTAATTAAACTGAACAAATTCTCATTTTTCAGTGTCTTGAGTAGATAAAGGATGCAGCAATCATCTGTAAACAGGTGTACAGGCTGTGATAAAATTACTGTTTTCCTTCATATGAACTTTAGAGTAAAGGTTTCTTAGCCTTCATTTTAAGTTATGAATAAAGATTTAAACTTACGACCATGTTACCAAAACCTGAAATGTTTTACTTTTATACTGGTAAATTCTTACTAGGTAACTTTTAGTGCCTTCAGATCTGGAACAAGGGCTTTTAATTTCAAACCTGTAAAGTTGCCAGTGTGTGTCCAAATCAGCTGAGATGCCTTTCTCCTTGCCATGCCCCACTTCCCCTGCCACCCCCCCACATGAACACACGCACAGGGTTACAGGGGAAACTGAGGAGAAGCTTGTCAAGAGACAAAATGAGCTGCAGGGTTTTATTTACATCCCTCATACAGTAAGATAAAATGATCCCTTGAGAACAGATGACATTTAGCACTGAGTGGCAATTACTTCCAGCTGGGGATGATGCTGCTTGTAGAATAGTAGTAAAGAAAACTCTTTCCTTTTGTGCTGAAATGTCTGCTGCAGTAGTTCCCCAGCAGCAGAGAGAAAATCTGGATGCACATGTGGAGTAGAAGGAAGAATTGTAAACTAAAGGATTTGGAATCGGTATGGAAAAAAAAAAAAAAAAAACCCAGTGGGGAGGGTGGGTATTGTTTTTGTGTTTTTAATCTCCTGCACCCTGCCTCTTTCTCAGTAGGAGAGTTGGAAAGAGAAAATGTGTTTCTCAGCACCAAGTCCTGCTGAATGATTTCCTACAAATTTTTTAATGCAGTGTTCTCAGGAACCTGGTACTGAACCTGGTTTTGCCCTATTTAAGTCTACCTCTCTCTGAAGCTTATTCATCATTACTTTTGGAGAGATTGAGTTAAATAGAGCTTGAAGCTGAACAAGAACTTCGCATGAGAGGGCACACTTTGGTTTTCTTAAAAATGAGATGGGAAATAGAGAAAACTGCATAACTGTTTGGCATCATAAATCTTTGTCCTGATGTTTGTTTGGTTACAGATGTTGGCTACACACCAAAAATGGGCCTCCTCTTTTACCTTAAATGTTTCCTGACTATGAATAGTCATTGTTGCTATAGAAAAAGCATTCATCATAGAGGCCTCATTTTACAGTAGTCTTGCAACAGAAGTTGCCCTTCAGATAAAACATGTAAAATTGCCATTGTCATGTTAGAAGCAGCATTTTAGTATAGATCAGTAAGTTCCTCAGTAAGATACTTCTGCAGGTTTTCTTCCTGTTTTAATAGGAGGGGGGAAAATCAGAGAAAAGCGAAGTCAAAAATTCAGGTTGCTGCAGTTTGAAGTATGTTAATTTGGTGACTGATTCTTAATGTAAAATCATTACCAGAGCTATCAGAAAATCATTAACACAATTATTAGCAGCTTGAATGTCACTGTGTGGTTTGGATCAAATAGCTCTAATAATTTATGACGAAAAGTAAGACTTTTTTTGTCTCTTTAAATCTCAGACAAGCACCTAAGGAAGCCAGCAAAGGGAATTTCAAAGTTTTGTTCACTAGTATGTACTTAAATCTTTTTATGTAATCTGAACAGTAAGTATTGCATGGAGCTGTGGAAGCAGTGCCTCATCTTGACTTTAGCGTTACCTGAAGGGAATTGTTAAGAGTTTCATCTGGATTTGGTGACAATTCCTTTTAAAAACTGATGGTTATGAATGTATTTGGAACAAAAAAAAAAAAATCATATTCAAGTATAGGAAGTTTACTTAGCTATGTATGTTGTGTATTTGAGAGGATTATCTTCTTTTGAATTTGCTTTACAATTGTGTAGAATAAAAAATGTGTTCTTCCAAGTACCCAAATGTTATATTACTTGTGAGCATATTATGCTATTTCTATTTTTTTTTTGACACAAGAGAGCCCCTACAAGTGAAAATTCCTCCAGGATTTATTGTCCCTAACAAGGTCTCTCCTAAACCTGCTGGGCTGCAGATTCTAGCTTCAGAAAGTGCCACTTCACTCCTAATTACAAATGGGACAGATGCATTTAACACTATAAATATTTGAATTGGCTATTATTTTGTTAGGTCCCTGTTAGTAGTTAGGTTCACATTTGGTAGTGAAATTAATAAAAGTGTATCAAAGATCCTCCTTGATAAAATTTTTAGTTCTCAGAGATTTATTGCTGGAGTTTGGGAGGATGTGTAGAAGACACCTTTCTTCTGAACACAGCTGGCTGGTGGGAGAAGAGAGAAGATCCCTGTACTGCTGACCAGGTCGTGGTTTATCATTAGTCACACACGCGAGCTCTCATGTGAGGTGCTCTTCAGGAAAGCGCAGCCTAGAAGGGCTGAGAAGGAGCACACAGGTCAGTGCCTATGTAAGAGCTTACTGACTTGACCATTTGATCTTTTTCAAATAATGTGCATGGTCTCTAGCTAAAAATAATACATATGATGATTGATCTGGATTCTCCTAATGGCTTGACAAATACCTTGAAAAATATAGTTGTTTGTCACCTGTATTTTAGTGGATCCACGTGTTTTGTCTAAAGGCTTGGGCTTCCTGCTGCAGTGTCACGCTATCAAGCAGAAAGCTGCTGCAGTGGATCTCATGTTTCCAAATGCCCCAATGTTATAAAATAGGTCAGAAATTGCATAAGATGCCATTACTGGAAACTGCTGTAGGCTGACTTGCATATGAAAACTCAGCAGTGGAACTGGCAAATGCACTCTGACAAAGAGAAATGCAGCCATGGCTTAAAACATGACAAGAGAGCTCTCTGAAACCTCCCTAGGATATGAATGGCTGTTGGAATTGTGAGATGTCTTTGCCCCTTCAGTTCATGTTCCTGCTATCTGCTGAGCCAGACTGCCTGCCTGGCTTGTCAGGGGACTCACATTGTTCTTATCTGCAGGGAACTCAGGCACACGGCTCCTTAACTCCTTCTACACGGCAATAAAACATATTCTGCGTTCCCCTGCTTGCCCAGCTCCTTGAGAGCAAACAGTACACAGTGCACTGCCAGTCATGTAAAGGCAACAATCTGTAGCAGCTCTTCCACTGAGAGGTTGCTGGTGGTCGGTAAGGGCCAGTGGGAATGTGGGGTAAGTGCACAGGTCTCTGCAGTTTCTCCTGTTCAGTTTAACACCACCAAGCCCAGGAAGCACAGAGCAGGGTACAGCATGTGCATTTTCTCTCTTCCATAACCTGGTTTCAGAGCTTCACTACATTTTACTGTCAGGTTTTTTGTTTTTGAAGAATTTGAACACTGGAAAGAACAGTCTCCTATTTCAGTGGGGTTTTTTTTGCTGCTGATGCTTTCAAGTAATCTTTTCTAACACAAGTAGAACCAGTTGAATAGAAACAAGAGAACTCCCAGTTGGGGGGATTGTATCCATTAGTAATCAGAGTGGATATATTTGGCTGCAATTATCTTTTAAAATTATTATTATTATATTTTAAAATTATATTTTAGTTCAGTGTCTTTTTAAACTACGAATGGTTCATTAGTCAGAAAATATACTGCTTGGTGATATGTTTTCCAAAGGTTTGAAATATGGGCACTCCTCCATGAAATGAATGAACTTGCAGTTATTTCTGAAAAAGCTTCACCATCCAGGCCTGCTTTATTTCCTGGCATTGTTACATCTCCGGTGGTATATGTGCCCATTTGTCATCATGCCAGTCACCCATTTCCTACAGATAAATAGATGGGTCAATACCAACCATCTCAGGTACACACACACAGTTGTACAGTTAGATGTGCTGGAAGGGTCTGCAGTTAATGTACAAACCTCAGCAGTTCTCTGCCAGTGCAAAAGCTTCTGCTCCTCAATTTGCTGCTCAAGGGCCAACAAATAGTGGTTTGATAAATGCTCTGATGCAGTTGAGTCAGTCATTTGGCGATGGCCTCTAGACAGAGCAGCCCTATCACATCCAATCTTAATTTAACAGACTTAATACATTGCCTGATGACAGAAAACGGTAGGTAGAAGCTTGGCAGAACATTAAACAGAAGTTTGTAAGCCTAGATTGAGTGTTTAGAACTTGGCTTTAGTCATGCTAATGAGATGATGAGAAAATATCAAAAGGTGAGAAGTTTGAAAGTAATAACAATGAAAACCTGGGCTTTCCCCGGGCTTACATCAGCCTGGCCAACCTGATTGCAAAGAGCCAGCAGCTGTGTTAACCTACATCTTGTTAGCACCAGTTACAGCGGCCTTTTCTACAGTTTGGTTAATTTAGTATTAGTAATACTTAATGACTTGGTTATGGTGACGTGGAAGTGTTATCTTAGTGTTAAGATGCTAATTCCAAGCTCTTCAGGAATCAGGAGTGTTTATGCAAAGGCGGATTTAGCAGCAGTGTTCCCCATGTTCGCAGTGTTCCAGGCCCCGCGGAGGAGCGGGGTTCGGCGCTTTCCGGCCCCGCGGAGCTCGGAGCCGCCCCGGGCCCCGCTGGGAGCGCGCGCGCGGCCGTTACCGCTGAGGGCGGGGGCGAGCCCGGGCCCCTGAAGCGCGGAGGGCGTGCGGATCCTGCGCGGGGTGGTGGCGGGGAGAGAGCAGGGAGGACTTTGCTGGGCAGTGAGTGCGGGAAGCGGCACAGGCTCTGCCATCGCCGAGAGCCCAGCGGGCCAGGGAGCGCAGGTGCCCCCAGCACTGGAACACACAGACAGGGGCAGACATGGGAACTCGGCAGGTACAGGCCGGGTCCTCAAGACAGGGATGCAGTTTCTTGGAAAGGAGAGTAATACGGGTGTTGTGGTGAAAAGCTGTCATTCCAAAACTGTAGATTTAAAGCACAAGAACCGCTTCTTAACAAAACACGTGAACATGCAAACATCTCTTTTTCTGATGCTTAACTAAGGTGTGGCCTTAAAACATGCTGGCAGTTGTGGAAGCTCCACGGGTTTCTTTTTTACCCTCTCTTAAAAAATAAGTCTTACCTTTCCCACAGAGCAGCGTGGGTGCGGCGTGTGCTGTCTGTGGTGCATTCACACCCTGCCTTTCCTTGCAGGAACTTGTTCTCCATGTACTCAGCCCAGTCCTGTCACTGGGAGCTCTGCTTGCTGTTTTAATTTCAGTCTGCACAGCCGGAGGCTTAAATTGTACACAGGTCAATGCTAGGACATTTTCGTGGGGTTTACTCATTTGAAATGGTTTTTAACTTCTAAATGTGCCAAGACACTTATGTCCTTGTGGTGTTTATTTATTAAAAATAACTATCTTGCTTATGCCAGGAGCTGCTGTAAAAATGCAGTTTGCTGCTTTTTACATAATATGGCATTAAATGTAACTTTTGTAATTTAATATTTGAAAAGTAATGTTCAGTTAATGGTGGCAGATTAATTGAATATAGCATTTGTATGTAGTGCTGTCATTGCTGCATACCCTGGACTTTAATGTCAGGATGATGAAAACTTGGGTTAGCACTGTTCATTTGAACCAAGGGAGAGTATTGGCTGTGTGGTTTCATGTATTGTACATGACTGGTGCTTAGATAATTTTGCCTTTTTGTAGCTCTGTTTGCCGTCTTATGCTGGAAGAACACAAACCCTTCTGTTTGCTTACTTCTTCCTTTTGATGTCATCTCATTGTTGCAGGCTTTTCTGTCACTTCCTGCATGGCTTTGCCTGGGACAATGGTTTTCAGTTTTTTAATGGGTCTGCGAGCTCTCTGAGTGGCTGGTGAGGGATTCTTGAAATGTTACAAAACCAAGCCTGCAATGAGTGGTCCAGGGGGCAGCTGTAAGAACCAGTGGGCTGCAGTGCCTTCAACATTTTGGGACTTTCATTTGACAGACTTGATTTAACCTTTGTGACAGCTGGGAAATTCTGTGAAATATATTGAACAGCTTCTTCTGTTTTGTTATCTCTGAATTTGGTTCAGCAAGAAGTCCCTGTGGCATTAGGTTTTTCAGCCTTTTGAATGATTTCCAGTTGCAGGAGCAGAACAGGAATTCAGTATTATTGAATACCGAGCCTCCTCAGGAGCAACCTACACGGATCACACGGCTCAGGGCAGCACTCGTGACACGGCACTCGGACAATGGAGGATTGTTCACATTTATCTCCTATCCTACACTTGGGCTTGAGACAGAGTTTAATGAATAATAAACCTACACAAATTGGGGGGGTTTCTGGTTTTCCTGAATGTTTTTGCTTTCTGACAGAATGTGTGGAATTCATCAAGATACAGTTTTAAATACTGGTATTTTTAACGAAGGACAATATTTGTTGATGTCTTAATGTTTCTATTATTAGCACAGAGCACCTTAATCCTGCAGCAGTTACCATTGCTTGATTCCTCTTTTTTAGGAAACATACAGATTGACTTATGTGAAGAAAAACATAAGCTAGTTTATATGATGATATCTGGTTGGACAGTCAGAGAAACTCTAACTAAAAGTACTTGCAATTTCAGAGAGCATTATTTGCAGGCTTCTTAGAGATCCATGCTGAATACTTCCTAGAAAAGATGAAATGGGCTTTTATGCTTTCACATTTCCTCAGTTGCTTTGTTGGGTTCTTGGGGAGGAGATCCCTAGCTGAAAACAGCACAAAGAACTAAGGATTTATTAAGTATTTATTCCAACAGGTTCACCATCAACTTAATGTTTCAGAATCATTCTGATAGCAACTTTGGGAGCAACTTTTGTTTGACACAAAGGTAAGGATTTTTAGACTTCTTCTTTTTAAAGAAGCATAAAAAAGCCCTAAATATCTTTATTGCTGATATAAAGGTTATGCCCTCTCATCCTCTCATTTTTTCAGTCATGTTTCTTGCCCATAAAAAAACATTGCAAGTTTTTAAGTGGTTATTTGCCAAATCTCTTAGTGAAAATGCCTTCCCAAATATGCTATTGCATTTTAGATGAAAAGAGTTTGTGGTAGAGTTTCTGTTTATTACGCAAGAATGAACGCAGAGCTTTGTAAGTCTTCTGCTATTGTCTTTAACCTTTACTTTTAGCTGGTTTGAGATTAAATACAGTGATTTGTAGGTCTTGTGTGCATGTGGGGAAAAGCAAGCACCGTGACATTACTTGGTGTTTTTGTATTTGGCAGAGCTGGAAAACCAACACAGAGGATGAAGAGGGACTGCATCTAATGCTGCCAAATGACAAATCCTTGTCATTTGGATTATTGTACCAGAACTGGAGGAATGGGTTTGAAGGATATATGTTCAGAGTCTATAGGTGGTTGAATGGTGTTCAGGATAGATCTAGCATGAAACCAGGGGAACACACCCTGCTTCTGGGGCCTTCTCTTATGTATAGATTAGGTGTTTGTCTTGAATGGATAGGGGCAATAATAGCCCTAAACATTTTGTGAGTTATCAAAATGTAACAGTTTCAGCAGTCCAGCATCTCTCCCTGGATAATGACATAGGAGGTTTCTCTGAATGACCAGTGAACCAGGACACAGTTGCTAGATTGTGATATTTTCAAGAACCAAAGGATGCAATACTTCCTATGTAAAGCAGGGCAGCTCCTTGTTTTCCTAACAGGCTGTGCAGACTGGCAGTGGTAACCTTGAGTGACCTTTGCTCTGCAATGTTCTTCTCAAAGACAAGCTCGGTCTTGTTGCCTTGAAATTCTTTTATTCAGTTCTTCTACAGTTAAGGTTTACATTTCAGTTCACATAAAACTGGAAGTTCTTCTCCAAAGCATACACAGCTTTCACCTCTGTCAGACTGTCTGTTCCCCACCCCCTTTTGCAATGTACAATTCTCACTTGCAGCATTTTCAGTCACATGGGATCAACTGAGTATACAGAAAAAGCTTCTATAAAATTTCCATTAAAAAAATAACAAGTTTTTATTTACAAAGTGTTTGCTACTACAAAGTAATATTTCCTATTGGTTCAAATATACTATTTGCTAATGCCAGTGTTCCTATTAGGAAAGTAAAACTTTGTATATGCACTTTTTAAATATCTTTTGTTTAAAGCACATAAAATACTACCACATTCTTTTTTACACTACTCCTAGCCACGTACAATGTGGTAGTGGAAATTAACACTATTTGATCAGGACAAAAAATCAGCATAGCTTAATAGCAGACTTTCTGCAAAAATAAAACTTTAGTTTTTAATTTATAGGTATTTGGAAAGAAAGAAATCTATGGAGAATTCAAAAATATGCAGCAAATTAAGATGAATGGGAAACTTAGGCTTTTCTGAAGATACCAGAGTTTAGCACAAGAAATTTCCACTGAAGTGTTTGTGTGACACTTTGTGCCAATACACATGTTGGGAGAGCAAGATGAGTAGATTAAAAAAATTAATTAGAACTTCAAATCCCATATAATTAGCATACCTGTAATTGGATTTGTCTCTTCCCACCCACCATGTTTACAAAACCCTGCTTTGAGTTCAGCATTGGATGTCATTAAATAGCTTTGTCCATGACTGGCCTTGTTCTTAAAGAAAAAAAAAGTTTAATTTAAAAGTTAATGGACTTTCAAGTGGTTTCTGCATTTTAAATATAAAAAGGAAGTTTCTCTACAATTACTTCCATGTAGAATCTAGTGGATATTAAAAAGTGCTACTGTAAGGGGGGGATGGAGGGCTGGAGCTGCCTTTTCTACCCCTTGCTGCATGTTGCAGCACCTTCAGAACCTGGGCTGATGGCACATTAGCATTAAGAATTCAGCATCAGTCCTCCTTGCCAAGGACTCATCCACTGCCAGATCATCCCCCAGGTGCCAACAAACAAGTCCTGGTGTAAAACTCTGCCTGTGCTTGCTGGCCAGTTTCTCCTGATGCCGTGTAGGATATGCAAACACAAAGGCTGTGCCTTGGTCCCAAGGCATGGTTTGCAGTCAGGACCCGAGGACTGAGGACAAAGGCTCACATCCTACTTCTTACAGGTTCATTCAAAGTAGGATTCATTTTTTTTACAGTACATGCTTGTGAGATACAGTGTCATAACATTTGCATATGCTTCTCTGAAGTATTTTTCATGAATACAGCATGGCCTTTGAGACAAGGGAATGTTTCAGGAACTTGTGTGATGGGTTGTGATTTAGCTGGTGTTTTCCTGGCGAAATTCTGGGAGATTCACTTAATCCCTGCATTAGTACAACCAAATCTTCAAATTTTTAAAAAGTTACAATAGCAATTTAACAAATCCTGGTTTTGTGGACTTCACCTTTTCTGATCATTTTAACTTCTGTGGCCATTCAGAGTCGTTGTATGTGACCTGAAAATATCAATGTGAAGGGCTGTGGATCCATGGTGTTTTCCCCTCTCTGGCTGCCTGGCTGGTGTGGGTGGGCAGCATGGGCAGCACAGGAGCCAGGCAGTGTTTTACTCAGCCTGGAGAGGTGAATGGGCTAAAACCAACTCACCAGTAAAGACTTAATTTGTCTTGGAAAAAGTTTCTGCATAGATGAGTTGGATTTGCATCTACAACTGGATTTAAATTTGACATTGCTGTATCTTGCTATCCCATGGTGTCCATATATCTAAAGTACCTGTGCCTGGAGAGTGCTGAGTATTTTAAGAATGCCATTTAGAGACATCAGATTAAAGTGACTGCACTTTTCTAGTCAATACAGAAGACTAAGAAGAGATGCCAGTTTGGGCTACTGGGAGGCTCCTGTATCTGCTGGGAATTATCATGGCTCTGTTACAGATACTGATGTGACCCAGGTCAGTCTGCTTTTCTTCTTAGATAAATGCAGAAGTATTTATTTGCTCCATATGTTCCTAAGCAGGAGGCTTCCCCTTGGAATTAGAGCTCAGATGTTACTTCTGCCCAATTCTGAGCAAGGATTTTTGGTGCCCTGCAGTTTAGGTTGCTATCCTAAACATTGGATTCTTCAGTACTGTCAAAGATATGGAAGCAGAAAGAAAACACTTTGGTTTTGTCTGATCTCTGGGTGGGCAGACAAGGTATTAAAGGTGGAGAGTGACTGTACAATCTCTGAACAGCTGTGATAAACAGCCCTTTCAGTTGATACTGCCAGGCTGCTTTAATGAGCGTTCCCTCCCTCACTGTCAGTGCCACCTGGGGAGGATCCATGAATGCCACCTCAGGCAATCAGATTGAAGGAGCTGGGGGATTCTTGCACATGCAGCTCTGCAGTGACTTGAAAGGACAGTAATCCCTTGCAGAGGGAATGAACAACTGGGAGTAACATTGGTTATGGGTATTTTTTGCAATGTACCCGGATTGGGGGAAGAAGTTACTCACAGCCTCTTAAAAATACTCACCAGACAAAATTCTAATGGCTAAACAAGAAAGAGACCATATGATTTGGGAACTTTGTTAAGTCTAAGAAATGAATTTCAAGAAGTTTTATGGTATCAGGATCAGTTGTGTGAACACCTGCCAGCAGAAAATTAAGTATTTAGAGCTGTTCATGTGCTCAGGTTGGTGTGTGATGTCCACAAATTAACAAATGATTCATTGGTGCATTGCTTGCAGACAGAGGCCAGAATTCAAGATGTGGCACATTTTAAAGATCAAATCTCCATAAACAGGATCTTGGCCTCTCCCTCTCCTATTCATCACTAATGCTGAAGAGGCACCACTTCCCAGTGCTGACACCTGAGACACTTCAGTGTGACCCAACTGCAGCAGAGGGATGCCACCTCAAAGTATGGCTATTACTAGAATTTTTAAAATCACAAATTAAAAAAAGCACACATAGTCTTTCCCCAGCTCATTACATCTGGTTATTTAATATCATGATGTTCCTGAGAGATTCCTGGAGTGAAAAGACATAAACGAGGTGGGTCAGGCAGAAGATAGCTTGCTTTGGTTTGTTTTCTCTACACCATACCCTGTGCTACTGGCGTTGTTTTTAAATGAATCCACACCCCAAATATCTTTAAGTCACTAAAAGGAAAGTCTTTACAATCAACTGCCTGGATTATTTTCAGCTGAAAAGGGCCAGTTAACTACAAAAAAGGAGTAGTGCCCAGATTTCAAATATGGTTAAGTTTCAACCATACTCTTGAATTAAAATGGTGGATTTGGTCAAAAGAAAGAGCACTTGAGCTTTTAAACCTTAACTGTGGAATTCTAAATTGAAGCATCATTTCATGTATGAACATGAACTTTAAGGCTTCCTTTTTCTTTAAAAAACCAAAAGGATTAAAATTTGGTTATTAGGCCTTTTTACATAATTTTACTTCAGGCTGACATAGTTGATCAGCAGAAGCCCTTCTGTGGGAATTCTGTATCCTCTGCAATTTCCAGCTACTCAAAAGAATTTAGGGGTATTTGCAAACTGTAGTTTAAAAATTAAAACCCCTTAACCAAAATGGAAACACTTGCAGCAGGGCTTGTACTGGGTTTAATGATGTTAGTTTAAGTCATACTTTCAGTTAAACTGGTCTTATTTACTAGATACACACACTTTCTGAGATTAGGTGGATTATTGACAATTAATTCCAGTGTGGAAATGAGAAGACTGGTACACTTTAATAGAATTTTAAGTATCAAAATCCACAAACATTGTCAGATTTCTACATAATAGAAAAATGCTGTCTCCCACTTGTAGTTTTTCATCTAGACAGTGGAGCTGACAAGTTTTTTTAAGTCAAATTAAGATTTTTTTCAAGCACCATGAAGTTAGTCCAGAATAAAGTTGTTTACTGCACTTTAGCTATAAAGGCATTTACATACAGCATTATATTGCTTGCAGCCAAGTGCCCCCTGAATGTATAACTAAGAGAGAAGTTCCAAGACACAGAAACATCACTAAAATGTATCTTAAATAAGCTGCATGAAAATTTAAATGTTAACTTTTGCTTATACGAAGTATGATCTAGTATCAGTTGCTGCTTGATTCCTGTCAGTGAAGATCAGGGCTATTGTATGAGACAGGAGATGATGATGGGAACTGAATAGAAAATGGGAAAACCAGTCTTGGTCATGACCATTTTGTTGTGGAAAGTGTTTGCTGGCTCTCAGCAGGAGGGAGGGCCTGTGTGTTGAAGCAGCTGAGCACAAGCACTGCCATGAGCTTAGTGGGAGCTCTGTGGTTTGTTAATATTCTCAACCCCCTTACTCACAATTGCAGCAGCTGCCTTTAGTGAGGCCTTGCATTTAACTGGTTTGGTTTGTGGTTTTTGTGTGTGTTGTTTCTTTTTAAAATATGGCAGCTAAGATCACCAGGAATTATTGAAAGGTTTGCCTGAGATCATACACAAGTGACTGTGGCTGGATAAGGCCCCAGATTCTCCTAGTTCCCAGACTTTAGTGTAGCCACAAGACCGCAGTGCTTCAGTCAAACTTCATCCTCAACTGGTACTTGGCACAAAGAAGCCCAAGGAAAGGAAAGAATTTACTTTTGAAGTCTCTTCTAAATGTTCTAACTTGCTTCGTACTTTGTATTCAACTGGTCCAGGAAAAATAACTTTTAAAGGCTTGGTTCAACTGTGCTCCCATATTTTTTTATTTTTTCTCTTTAAATTTGATAGTTTGGTGTTTGCCAGAAAGCAAGCAGCTGTGCAGGCTTCAGCTTTGAAGGGCACAGACATCAATGGATGAAAGGTGTCACTGAAGACACCTTCACCCTTTAAAGCAGGAAGCCCACTGATTGCTAATAAAATACATTCCATTTCTGGGCTGGGAGCCTTTTTTTGCCAGGTTCTTATAGTTCAAAGTGCTGCTCTTTAGGAACTGATTAGTGTTTTGCTGGTTTTTCTTTTTACACAGATCTTGAGTGAGAAGTGTGAAGAAAGTGTTAAATTAAATATGTCCCTAATGTATTGTTGGGGTGAGGGAGGTATAACTACTTTGGAAGATATTTCCCTCTTAAAGAATTCCTTAGGATCATGCATATATAAGTTATCTTTGATCTGCCCTCTCCAATGAAAGCTGACTAACAGGGCAGTTTTTGAAAAAGCAATGGGTTTTTTAAGAATGAAGGTGATGATCTGTTTAAATGAAATGTCAATCATGAAGCTGACAATTCCATAATACTAAGTGTGGAGTACCTGTTCCCTTCTCCCATTTCAAAAATGAGCCCCTTGGCTCAATGCGCTGACTCTGAGCAAGAATATTCTTTTGTATCTGTAAAGCTTTTCTGGTATGGAGGTAGTGTTACAGATTTGGTGGAAGTGAGGGGGTGTAAAGCCCTCAGTCTGCTGTCATCTGTGAGCCATGAGCACAGGATGCCCTTTACAGTCTTGCCCCAAGGGTGAATACCATGGTAGGCATTTTAGTTTGTGCATTTGCTATTCATTTCTGTAAAAGAGATAGCTCAGTCAAGTGCCATATCTACATACTGGTGCTGCCCTCACAGTATTCCTCACATGCTGGAGTTTGAACTATCTGTGAGAAGTGTCTGTCTGATGCTTTAGTGTGTAATGTAAACATGCAGCTGGTGCTTGCCTACTCACAGTTTTACCTGTCCTGTGAGCAGCCAGCCCTGTGCTAACTCCTGCACACAGCCAGGCAGCTCTTGAGCCGGAGCCTCATTTTCTCTCTGTAGCTCAGGCTTGGTGCTTTTGGATCTTGCTGTCCTGAGTGAATGCAGATTTAGCTGTAGAAGATGATATGGACACAGCCCAGGCTGTGAGAGTGATGCTGCCAGCAGCCCAGGGGTAGCTGCTGCCATTGCTCAGGTGAGAAACAGCACAAGCTGCCTCATCCCCCAGCACAGGAACAGAGCCAGGACAGCTGAGACACAGAGCAACCACCTACAGACAGTGCAAAAATTGGAAAGATTTACCTCATGAAAATTAGAGGCTAGGCAAAGTCCTGGACCCTGGAACACCATGGGAAGAGTACATCTACAATGTATTTTGCATTGATATTCAAGGTTTTTTTTATTTTTAATGGTCTTTATGATTGGATGTGATGTTAGCCATGAAAAACACAGCCTCTGGCTGCACGTCTAATTTACCAGTTCACATGGGATATGTGTTGGGTAACTTGAACAATAGGTTATTTTAAGTGGTTTGATACAACTTTCAAAGGTGCATCAAGGTGACTGCAACTGAAGTTACTGATAAGAAAGTCTGTCAGAGTGCAAACCATGATGCATTGCAACAACAAAAGTGATGTATTGTTGGAATTTTTTTTTTCCTAAGTACCTCACCCTATGACTTTAAAAGTTATGTGACCTGCCCACCCCAAATTTGAAAAGACTGCTTGAAAACACACTGCCTGAGATCCTTAACATGGTGAGAGGCCTTTTTTTAAAAAACAATTCATGCTCTAACATCAAAGGGATTATATAAGGTTAGAACAGTAAAGGAGAAGCTACACTGAATATGCTGTAATCTAGAAATACAATTTTTAAACTTATTTTCCTTGAAAAAAGCTGGTGCAGAGAATACTGTTTGTTTCCTGTTTTAATAATGGCTAAGAATAATCACTTATAATAAATTAGGCCTGCAATATAAATGAACATATGAACCTTTTATACTAATGTTACCTTTAGAGTATCTAAAATGGATATAAGCTATTTCAAGATCCATTTAATCACCTGCAATTTATATTACTTTAAGAATCTTCTATACAGCAAGTTGAACAGAAAAAAGCAAACATTTTAACAGCCCCTTTTCCCTATAACCACTTTCATACAAGACAGTTTTAAATAACAATCTTAGCACATTTGCATGTGCTCACTCCCCCTTTTTCTAAAGGCAGCACAGCCAAAAGACAATGCAAGAATTGGCTTTTACTGACTGTTTTCTTCTCCATCCCAAAAAGACAAGGGGAAGACAGAGAGTCCCAATATGGAAAAGGTGAACTTAAGGTTTACTTTGCCAAATCTCCAGGGACTTTGTTCTTTTCCTCGTTTATAAAACCTACTCTGCTCTGCCTCTGCATGTCACTCTGTGTTCAATTATACAATTCTTCAATTTCAGCTATGGATAAACTTGTTTTGAAGCTTCCATTTTGGTTCACCAAACCCAGTGAACACCAAGGCAAGAAACCAGTAAAATCCAAACAGGAACTCCCATTGAGAATATTTGAGCAGCATTTTGTGTATTTCATTTTCTACTGTCCTCATTCTGGGGAGGAAGAATCCTCATCTTCATCCTCTTCATCTTCCTCGTTGAAGGAGCAGGGTGTCTCCCCCCGGGATGCTGCACTGCTGGACTGCTGACTGCTAGGGCCAAGCAGCTGTCCAGTTGCTAAGGCCACTTCAGCATCCAAACACAACCCTGGATTCTCGCTAGCAAAACAACAGAAAAGGTGAAGTTTAGAGGGTTTCTCATGAGGTTTTAAGCTTTTTCTTTTTGGCCTCAGCTTTTCCTTTAGTTGAAGAAATGCTACCAACAAGGAAAAACCGCAGTGTTACAGTAAAAACAGCTATTAGTTAGGAGAGTTGATAAAACATTGGAAAGTTGCATAAAAAAGAATATTATGTGACTTCTTTTTTTTTAATAAACAACTAGTAGAATTGTTTAAGCTGAAGAAAAAAAAGGGAAATCCATCACAGTTTCATTAATACACAGAAATGTTTACAATATAAAATGAAGCTATTTAAATGCTATGAGAAAGAACCTGCTGCATAGTAATAATAATCCCTATAACAATGCCTATTTCCATTTTTTTATGGTACAGGTAACCTCCAAGCAAAATTCGGCTGCTAAGATGTATTTAAGGCTGGGGTTTTGCACGTGGTGGTATTTTTGTTTGGTTGTTGGTTTTTAATCTAAAATTTTTATTAAGCTCTGTGGACTAAACTTCTTTCAGGAGAGCCTAAAGTGTAGTGCATTCACAGAGCAGCCATTCTTATACATTCTTCAGAAATATTACCGAGCTTTTATTCACATGTATTCACATTCCCAGGCAGGAATTTAAAATTAATCAGGAAAAGGGGCTTTAAAGTGATTCTATTCTGATGAAACATAGGTACAAAATAGCTGGTATGTTCAACATTCAAAGCATGTTGACTTGACCTTTCAAATATAATTATCCTTCAAGGAAGACAGAATTAGACTTTTTCCACAATCAAAATCAACTATGATAGGAGAATATCTCAATTGCTGCATGCAAATGGCATGAAATAGCAAAGTTACTAAAGTACCACAAGCATATTATAACTATCCTTGAATAAAAAATTATTTTATCTACCTTGATTTAGCATCGTAAGTGCCTCCAGCTGCCTCAAAATGAGAAACTGCTTGTGCTGAACTTGAAAGTAACCCTTGGTTTATCCAGGAAAATCCAGTAGACATATCTAGAAGAAAGCATAGCTATTTATGATAATTACTTACATTTTTTTCTTCCTTTCACAATTTTAAACTTGGCATTCTCTTTGCAGTTAGAATCCCTTAATTTAGTTTAGAAGGTACCAGTAGCTTGAGTTTTCTACTGCAGATGCATCCTGTTTAATCAAGATGAAATTATATCCTGTCTTTATGGATGCACTTAAGCCTTGCACTTAACTTTTCCCTCTGTGTGAAGAAGATTCACCTGGCTGGTGGCTGTATGCAATCACAGATATCTGAAATAAGAGTTCTGGAGTCCTTCATGGAAACTTCCTGCCATAGCCTGACCCTGTGAAATGTCCTGACAGCTCCAAGTGCCATGGCTGCCCCACTTGGTGAAGGTACAAAAGGAATTGTATTTAGTTGGGGTTGAGATAGTGCAGTGAAGCCACCCAGGCAGTCTCTGTGTTGCTGTGTGTGTTCTGGTGGCCAAAGGCAGGTTCAGCCTGGTGCTCTCATGGCTGGCTGTGGGGCAGCCTCCTCATCCACTCTGCCACCTGGCAGCTGGGCAGCAGCTGTGGACATGCACTGACCATGACAAAGTGCCAAGAATGGAACAGAGAGCTTGTTGTACACTGCATATGGGACAGGTAAGGCACTCTCCTCCCTAGGGACAGGAAATAGGGGCAGTTAAGACCATTAAAATGGTCTGGCAATAATGCTGAGTTTCTTGAAGTAGTTTTTTAAAAGCCCCCTGAGGGATGTGAAGAGGTTACTTACAACACCCATAGTACTTGTTTTCAAATTCTCTAGCAAGTTGTTTCCAGTTGTGCACATTTCTGCTAAGAGAATCAGCAAAACAAGTCCACTGACCCAATTACATTTACAGGCGCTTTTTTTTGGGGGGTGGGGGGTGTGGGGAGGTGTTTTTGTTTCTTAGATAAGGCATTTCTAGTCACCTACCCAAATTCCATCTTGACACAAAGTTAACATCAAAACAAAGTTGTCAAGTCTGTCTAGTTCTTTTCCATGGTACTTGCATGTGGCTCCAGCTGGATGCATTAAACCAGAAGTTAAGGTCCTTACTGTTAAATTCTATGCCTAACCAAGCCTCTGTTTTAGACAGCACAGTGGCAGTAACTGGGATTGTAGTACTCATAATTATCTAGAATTGTTCTATAGCAGCAGGTAAGAGGAATAACTGTATGTGTTACATACACATTCTCATTGGTCCTTCTGTGTTCTTGCCGAGCTTTTGTTCCTCTAGATTTGGCAGTGCTGCTTAGCACAGGGATTGTTTTAAGCACGTTGACACAGCCATGTAAACTGGGATGGATCCACAGGCTACCTTGGTTTGTGCTGTGGAAAGCTGTTGCAGCAAGGTATTGAAATGTCATGTTACAAAGCAAGGCTAGCAAGGGTGGTGTTCCTGGCAGCAGTCCTTGCAGCATGACAGCAAATGTTAATAAGTGGCAGTTTAGGGTCATCTGTGAGGACAGAATAGATGAGAACAGTTAAATGTAGATGGAGCTGGTTGTCTTTCATCAAGATAGCCCTAAATGCAGGTTTCATATTACAGAGAACGTGTTCCAACAGCTTTCTCCTTTCTGTGCAGGAGGAGGCTAAACCATTTGGAATGAGTGCATTGTATTTAGATTAATAGAGCTGTACCATAGTGTTGTTTCCTGGTATTTTGAAGGAGTGTACCTGTGTGAACATGTTTAATATGCCAGAAGAATAACAAGACACTGCTAGTAAGTAATCTTGTGGTTTATTAACATGTCTGGATAATAGCTCATTAGTTTTCTTTTTGAAGAGCAAGGTAGAAGCATGGCAGAAAGGTTGTTCATAAAAGCATATCCCTGCCTTGTATTTTCACTGCCTTATATTTCTAAATTCAATTTTGCAGTAGGCTCTGAGGAGCAAGGGATAAGAAGTTTGTGAAAGATGGGGAGTCGAAGCCATTTCCAGTATGGAAAAGTCTGTCAAAACAGAAATGTGCCTACAATGAAGAGACTTATTTATTCTAGCAGTGTAGATCAATCACTAATAGCTACACTTAAAACCAGGGAAAACAGTTTGAATAAACTTTCCCAAGTTTGGTGCAGTCCAATCTAAGAGTGGCATTGTTATGTACTAGGCATATCTTGTAATAGACACACTTGGTAGAAATTTATACTTTATTTGAGAAGGCTCTAAATCAATACCCTCAATAGCTTTAGCAGTTAATATACAAATGCTGCATGGAAGTGTTGTTGACATCTGAACAAACTCACTCAGGCAGTGGATGCTCTTAGCTTGTTAGTTTCAACTCCAGTTCATTTGCTAGTCCAGACTAATTAATTATACAGGCAGACAGCAGAATACTTCTTCACACAGGGAAAAAAAACCAAGTCCTAAACCTTTGCCCACTGACTTAGTGGGATACATAAGGTGAGATGTTGTTACCCCAACTGTTAGTGCCTCAGAATTTTATTTCCTGCCTTTTTTTTTTTTTTTAATTTTTTGAATCAGCCTCATTTCTAGTAGTCAGGACTCAGCTAACAAAGGTGGGACTTGGTTGAGTGCCTGTAGGATGTGCACAGTCCTGAAGACAGAGATGGTACTCTGGCTGCTGTTCTACGAGTTTATGCTTGCCCAGGCAGTGGAGTATTTCTGCTCACTCAGCAACCTCACTCCCTCCTTTCCACTGGAGCTGTTCTGGTTGGAGCCCTTTGCTACAGAGTTCTACTTGTTTAAAATTGTTGCAAACTCCCAGACAAAGCCTGCAGTTTAGTACATGGAACCAGCTCAGGGAAAATACCTGGCTCAAAATACAGAAATAGGCAGGAATGTATAATTAGGATTGTGTCCTTGAGATGTCCTCTTAAGGTGGTGCAAGAGTCATATTTTAGACATTGCCAGTTCTGACAGTTAAGCAACAGAAAAATGTGTTACAGAAATAATTTAAGATACACAGAATATTTTTCTCTATGAGGTCAATATGACTTAGCTTCTGCTGATTTCAGTAGCAGTCATACCTGGGGATCACACCAATGTAGTATTTAAAAGGCATATTACAAAAATACATTTATTTGCAAAAACATAGTGCAACTATGTTCCCTTTCCTCAAAAACAAACGTCTGTATGCAGTAATTAATTGGGTAACACTTCCTTTACAGTTAAAGTCCCTCCAGAAACTTGAGAAAATGCTGGGCTAAGTTTAAGCTGTGGGTACAGCAAGAAGAACACGCTGACAATAACTATAGGAAGTGATAGCAAATTTTGGCAGCTCTAGTCCAGTGGTGCAACACTGAAGGAGGTTTGTGTCTAAGCACAACCTGTTCAAACAGAGGAGGTGAAAGCCTCTGCCTGGGACACATGTCCTGAAGTCTTTGGAGCCTCTTGCTTTATTTAGAGAAGCTTAGTTCTCAGGTGGCACCTGCTGGCTCCTGAGGGATTACACCCAAGCAGTTCAAGATGCTCTTTTTCTTTCCTTTTCCTCAGCTTGGGAAGAGCTTCCTTCTTCCAGTTTGCTCCTCCATACATTTATTTACTCAAAATTAGTACGAACACATGAAAATTAGTTCGTGGTGTCAACTTAGTTATTTTAGAAATAATTTCTACATAATGCAGCTCACACATCACACTATTATAAATCAGTGTGCATTAAGTCAACAGGACAACTAAGATAATCCTTCCAAAATCAACAGTAAAACAACTGGTTCATGTACCAACCCTACTAAGTCCCACAAATCCTCAAATGTTACATACATAAGTTAATATAATAATTTGCTTCAGTTAAATAAGGTTATGGATTTGATCAGGAACTTACCTTACTTATATTTAACTTACCTGTGATGTAGCCTTCTAAAGCTTTTGGCACCAGTGATTTTGCAGTTCTTAGGTCCTCAGCTGAGCATTTGCCTGCTTCGAGCCCAAAGGACATTCCCATTCTCTTCAGCACCTCGCTGTCATCATGAATCTCAAAAGTATTATCGAAATTAAAGAGGTATTCAAATCTGCATATAAAAAATTAAAAGTGAGATTATTCTGAAAAGAGCACAACTGTGCTCTTCTTGCCTATTCTTTCTCTGGTGGTTTTGGCATGCACTGAGGTAAGCATCTGGAGTCTTGGTTTTCTGTAAAGGGTCCCTAAGGAAAGAGAAGTGGAAGAAATGCTTTCTCTTTTCTATGATTGGCATGCCTACAGCTTTAAAATGGTACAATCTCAATTAAAGTAACTTCACCAAAGCAGGAACAAAGTTTAACATTTTCTACCTCATTGAGTAGATTCAAAGGGGAAGAGGGAGGCCTTATTAAACATGAACCTTCACTCGCACTAAAGCCAATAAGGTCACCTGAAGCCCTGTCAGCAAAATAACTGTTTTGTTTTCCTGCTTTTACATTTCACTTTCTGTTCTAATGTGCAACACTCCTCCTGTGAACTGACCTATTTACTTTGGTATAATTTTTCTTTTTTGGATGCAGCTAGAAAAGCTGTCTGTTCAGAGTCCTGTGTGTTCACAACCCACCATTTTAGCGGCTGGGCTCTCAAAATGTTTTTAACTGCATTTAAAAGTGGAAATTGAGAAACAAACTTCAGACAGCTTTAAGAAATGCAGAGGCATTTAGGCTGGCCTTACACTGTCATCACAGGTATTAAAAGCCTGGACAGCTCTAGTCTGTAAAATAAGGCTTAGTTCCCAGTACCTCCTTTTTTTGCTGACAAAACCTTTATCCTTGGAAAAGCAATCCATCTGTGAGATACACTTTCTGAAAGATAACTCACTGGTGGGTTTTCCATTATCTCTCCAAGCTCGTGTTACATGTCAATTTTCTTGCTAGGTCGTTTTCTAATACTTATTTTCTTATACCTGAACCAGGAAGCTTGGAAGCTTTACAGCTGGAGTTTATACATAGAATTTTCAATTGGTAATCTAATGCTTTGTGCTGGGTGTAATTGTCAGTTACAAACAGCATTTCTTTCATAGCTCATACTATATTATTTGTAAAACCTATTGTTTATGCACCTTTATTTATTTTAGCATAATCACATTAAGAGGGAAAATAAGATGTGTCATTATAATTTTAACCAGTACAATTGCATTGCTGCTGCCTAAGCTGGCACAGCTCACTATCACACCAAGCTACTACCAGCAAGCTGTAATTACCGACTCATAACTGAATTCCAATTTATGGCATAGGATCAAAAGCTGCATTTATTGATAGCTCTGCATTTCTTCTCCTATGTGCTGTGGCCAAATACTGGATGTTAGAAAGGAAGGTAACTTATTTTCTTTTCCCAGCAAGTTTCCAAACCGAAAAATTTACAGTCTTCAGTATTTCTCCAGTTTAGTCTCTAGCAGCCTGCAGTCACTGCCACAGGAAATCTCTACACTTCTTCTACTTTGCTGTTAACAGCTATTTGAGGATTTTCTTTCAGGCACTTGACGTGACCCTCTTCTGAACTTCTGTAAACTTTTGGCATGGACAAAATCAAATATTACAATTTGCATAGACTATTACAAAAACATTCTTTTTGTCATCACTTGGTATCTTAATGTCTCTCAATTTAACAAGGAACTGTGTGCAGCTGTTCTCTATGCACATTCACCATATCACCAGTGATTTTTGAGACACCTTGGAATCCACTGTCCTGTCCTTTTTAAGCCAAAGAGCCCATCTGTTCCTTCTGTCAAAGCCTTTCCATAGCCTCAGTCCTTGCTGCTCTCCCGTGTCTCTCTTTGTTAAGCCATACTTTTTCCAAGAACGAGTGTTTAGTATTCCAGATATAAAGGACTATATGCATCTAGTTTTACACTGTAGTCCTTACTGTTTTTCCTAGTAATTCCCAGCATGATTTCAGCTGTTACTAACAAATCAACGTTTGTTCTTACAGAATGATCTACTGGGGTGCCATGGTATTATTCAGTACTACAAGCCAGGTTCAGAGGCTGTTAATACTGTGTATACAAAATTTGGGTACACTTCCTGTCCCTTTCCCATGGTAAGGGTAAATTTGATCACCAGTGATTTCAATCTGGATTTTCTGCTGCTATAGACAATTCTTTCTGTGAGGGTACAAGAGGCCACTTCCTACATATTCCCTCTAAGGTACAGCATTGTATCTCCAATGCTGTACAAACCCTTCTGCATTTACATCCTAGAGATGTTCTAATTTTCCAAGTTTCTGATACATCTGTTGTGTCTGAATGCTTGTTTAGAAAAAGGTATTCTGGTTAGTTTTTCTTTCTTTTTCCTGGGACCAACAGCATTTATACAGAAGTACCATATACACTAAATACATTTTTCCTGTTTAAATGGGACTTACTTGTTCAGGTGCCTCATCTTTAAAATTAGTTCTTAACTACTTCCTTTTTACCTGAAGACTTTGTTTTTCCTACTCCAACTTCAGAAATGCCATTCCCAGTATGCTGCTTGGCACCCTACTACCTTCTCAAACTCTAAACAAAATTTGCCCAATAACTTCTCTCTTTTTTCATTTGTGAGAAATTTCACTCTGTTTTAGCTGCTCTTGCATACGAAAAAGCTTAGAGGACACAAACCGATTTTCCTTCTGATATTAAATCACCCTTATATGTCCGACATTTCCAAGCAATTACTTTCCTTTAGAAGTTCCTCTGTAAATACAATTTTAAGTAGCTAATGCTGTGAGCTTAGCTCTTCATTGGACTTACTAACATCAGTACTTTGTATAAATGTTACTTGGAGAAGAAAGGAAAATGGAAGCCCTTTAAAAAGTGGCTTTCAGTCTGGAACCAAGTGCAGAGCAAGCACTCAGGCTGACCAGTGATGGAGTCCGGCAGCACAAACACTCCCCAATAAACTCTACAGACTGGGAATTCTCCAAACCAAGTCAGCACCTTTGCTAACTGCCTTATTTAGCAGATCAGTGTAACAGTGGTTAAAACAAAGCAGTTTCTGGCACTGTTTACCTATTGCTGCTGCCACTAATTAGTTGCACAAATAATAATCACAGTAGAAAGCTGGCTTAATTTAGGTTATACACTTAATGACCTCCAGGTGACATACTACCAGAGCTGAGTTACATAAATTGAAGTATCAACAACTTCAATAATTTTGGCATGCTCACTTTTAGTAGGAGTGTTTTCACACAGTTGGAGAGCGTAGAAGCGTGTTACACTGCTCTGGGTCCCAAATGCAGATTAATCAGTTCTGAAGTTTCAGTATGAAATTGTTCAACTTTCTAACAACTTCAAACCTAAATGTAGAGTCCTGTTTAAAAGAGCAGGAAGATCTCTATAGGGTGACTATAGAATAAGGGTATAATTATGCTAAATCAAAATTTTTTCTAAAATTCCCAACTTGCTAAACTGCAGTGCTCATGAGAGTATTCCACAAGTTTTATCACAGAATATATTGGACTTCAGTCTAATTTTCTACAAAACTTCAACTTTTATTAGTATTGCTGTTTTGCATGCTGGTGGGTTACTACAGCCTGACTATTTTTGCTGTGTGATTGACTTGAAGTTCAGTACAGGATTTGCATACCACAAAGTGAAATCTGTAATCTACAGTATTAGAGCAAAGCCAGCTATTTTCAGCTAATAAACTGATTGTGAGCCGATTACCAATTAACGTAACAGCACCTCAAACTTCAGCCATATTTTCACGGCATGAAGAGCACAAACACTCACAGTTACATAACTGGAAGATTTTCAGATTAATGTGAATGCAACTGTAGCAGTTTGCTTACAAAGACAGTATTACAAATTTCTGTATCTTTTCCTTCAGAGAATCTTTTGCTGTTAAAATCCACTTTCAAAGTTGCTATCATCATCTGGAGTATGTTACTTTTGTGTCACGTGGATAATCTTGTGTTTCTGACTGAGTACATTTTTATGGCATGCTAAGAGTAAGAATTCACATGGCTGTTTTAAAGGTAGTGCTGTCCTAGTAAATAGTTTCATTCAGTTATTTCTCCTGTGCAGGGAATGCTCTTTAAATGTCAGCCTGAAGTGCCTTTTGCAACACTGAGATTCAGCCTGTTTTAACTAGAGATTGTAAGGCACTGTTAATAAACTCATATTATTACTGCAGTTGAATTAAATATCTAAAAAAACAACAAGCAACTCCCTGAAATGACAGTTGCAAATGTAAATACAATAATTACTTCTAGTAAACTAGAAGAATTTCCCTCACTTGTTTGAGGAAAAGTTCCAGTCCACAAAAAAAAGTAAAATGATAAAAATTAATTCCATAAATACTCACTTATCACTTGATATGCTGCAGTCTATAATTGTTCTTTTGCTAGTGTTGACTATTAAGAAAGGCAGCTGTATTGTGGAGGTCAAAGATGGAGGGCCTTGATTTTGCTGTTCATTTTGCTGATTTCTTTGTACCAAGTTTTTAAATGCTATTTGCTGTAAAACAAAAGAAAACAACAACAACAACAAATCAGTGTTTCCAGGAAATGAAACCTTATAGGTCTCATTTACCAATACTCAATACCTTCAGTAACTTTTTGTCAAAAAGTAAATTGTGGCCTGACGTTGTCTTGGCACTAGTGAAGTTCACCAGGAGCAGAAGTTAAACCCAAATTTTGCACACATATACTATTGACTCTGCCCCCTCACACTCCCTGAAGAAACAAGAAAGGAGCAATAAGGCTTGCTGGAGAATGCTTCCCCAATTCCTTTGAAAAGGCTCTGGAGTCAGAGATATTCTCTGGTACCTTTTATGTGTAAATACCTCGGAGTAGGAGATAGTTACACTGAAACAAAAATTCCCCACTTCCCATAGCTGTATTTTTATTCTCTTTCCTTTCTCATCCATCACCACCTTCTTTCAAAAGAATTAGTTTGAAAGTTCTTATATCAGACTGCAGCTGTATGAAAATGGGTGGGTTTAGGAAATGTTGAGGGACTGGAAGTCAGTGTACTTACCCACCTGAGGCCCTGCTTATTCCTTTTAAGGGGAAAAAGGTGGAATAGCCAGAATCCCAAAGGACTGGTAAAGCCTTTGGCTACCAACACAATCAGGGCAATAATGACAGCTGTGGACAGTAAGGGGGTCAAATCTGTCAATATCTGGACTAAAAAGTTAAGAGGGCCTGAGTTGCCTTTTTTTCACCAGTGTAATTTCATGTTACTGTTGGAGGAACTGCTGATGTATTGGGTCAGACAGATGGAATCCCAATTGTACCCTAAGCAGAGAAACAGCTTTTGGTGATGAACAAAGAAGAGACATCAGATATTTGAAAGTTTCAGCGAATATCAGTTACATGAAAATTGTATCAGTGTAGTTGAACCAGGAAAAAAATACAGCCTTATTACCTGTAATCTCATAAAACCATTTGATTACATTTAAATTACTAAACTTCTAACTAAACTAAAATTACTACTAGACTAGAATGTTAAAGAAATGGTCATAACTGTGTTTATAAAATGTTACCTTATAAACAAGATGCATTTGAAATATGTTTCATCAATTAAAGCCAAAAGTCATCTTAAAGGTATGTGGCTGAAAGTGAAGGTGTTGGATTTGCCAGCCTTCCACTCTTAAGATACAGAAATGTCTACATCCCCCAAAACAACTCTGCACACATTTATACAAGTTCTGTTGTGAACTTAATAGCTTAGGTCAAAGAGAAAATTTGAAGAATGACTCAGGGTAGCTCTGGGGGAACTTAGAGTCAACAAAGGGCACTTGTGAGTTGCTCCCATTCCCACTGAAGTTGGCAAAGCTTCAGCAGAACACTTAGGAAAGCTTGTGGCACACAGATGGAGTGTGCTGGTTTACAGCAGGAAAAACTGAACCACAGTGTCGGCAAGAGTTCCCCCTACCAGAATCCAGAAAGGTGACAGGGATCAAACTTTTCTCCTTAGTATGTCACAGCTGTTAGTTAAATCTAGAAAGAACTCCAGAAGGTCTAACATGCTGGATTTACACTTGATATTTTCATTTATGGGGAAAAAAAAGAAAATTAAATATACCTGAAGTAGTAGTTCTTGCAGTTGGGCTCGCTTCTGTTTTATTCTTTCAATCCGCTTCTGTTTTTCTATCTTAAAAGATAAATGTAAATGCATCAAGATACTTCGTTACCTTGTCCATTTCCCCTGTGCCAAACTGAACAGGCTTTCTTTGTAAATGGCGGCAAATTGCATGGGCTAAGAGTTTCTCCATTAAACAGGTCTGGGAGATTGTAATGTATTTCTCTGTCAACAATTTTAACTCCAGTAAGGGTTTAATTATCACAAGAGACTGTTATGTCCCTCCCCCTCCAACCCATTCTGCCTTTTCTGTCTTGCCCTGATTGCCAATTGGCATCAAATCAAAAACTTGCTCGAGGGGATACTTTGTTTTTTCTTTTTCCTTCTACCCTCCACCCTTTTGGAATTGTGCATGTCCCACTGTTCTCATAGCTGCAGGCTACTAGACATAAATATATGGAGGCTGGGCTTATGATCACCTCTATCTTACCAGTGACCTCCACTTTTTGTTTGAGACTTGATTAAACTGACAAGACTGCAGCAACCAGCAGGGGTAGAGGTACCATTTTCTCCAGGAGCACAACTCTTGCAGCAGTTCAGTTACTGATGTGGCCAAGCTGCTGGACCTGGGACATGCAGAGCTGGGACAGGGCAGAGCTGACCCTGCAGGTACAGCAGGATTTGTTTGGAAGTGTCCTCTGGGGCAATACTGAAGAACTGAACAAGAGTCATTGGGGTTTTTGCTCACCATCCTCTTGGTGCCAGCATTGTATCACTGGTCCCCAAAATACTAAACTCTTAAATTACCTTTTCATTCAGGTGCTGAAACTAAATTATGTGGTCTTTTAAAATTTAGCTGGCCAAACTCCTCTATCTTATTTACAAGGTTGATTTGTGGTGATTCCCCCCTCAAACACTTTAATGTTTAAAATGCATCTTTCAGATGGCTTTCTGTGCTGGGACTCTCTAAACAAGTAAGCAATACAGGTATCATTGAGGCATGGTTTCTATATAACAAGCTCTTTTGCATTGATTTTTGTACTGATAATCTTATTAAGGATTTACACTGTAAGAACAGTTGCCACTTTATACAGTTTTAAAAGCAAAATTAATTCTGATTTTCACACCATAAAATGCAGCTTTGTTTTACATTGTTTTCTATTATTTCGGGGGAACCAACAGTTTTTGAAATATGCCTGGCTTCCATTTTGTGCATGTGTAATTAGAGCCTGAAACAGTGAATTGCATATGATTATTGAAGATGAGACAATGAAATTCAAGTTCCATATTTGTAACAATAACCTATACTGGAGACAATGCATTCACATGAATATATGCAAAATGTAGATTTATCCAGAAATAAGAAAAAAAAAAAACCAACAAACATCCTGGAGCATTATGACTGAACACAGGCATTCTCCTTGGATGGATGTATTTTTCAAGTTGCTGTAATGGACAAGGACAGTAAAAGCTTTTCTCTTACCACATCTAGAAAGACAATTGATGTAAATGATCCTGCACAAAAAGAACTGTTCTGCACCCACCCACCTTCTAAGATACCTAATGCCCAAGTGTCACAAACTGAGATGTATTTGCAGACAGCCATTACAGCATGCCGCAGTAAATACAGTGACTTGTGCTTTTTATTTATAGCACATTTGGCCTGAAGGACAGGCAACATTTGTGCATATAAATTCTGGCATCCCTGCAGAAAACATTGTAACTCTTAGCCTGCTGAAAAAATAATGGAAATAACCGATAAGTAAAACTTCTTTTTGCTTTCTCTGGCAGTTCATAACTAGTATTTGACATTCCAGCAGGAATTATTTTTCAATTTAATTTCATTTGAATTACATTTCCAAGTACAGACATTAATAGAGAATTTATCTCACTTTAAATGTAAACCATTTTGTGAGCATAACTGAACTATAAATTCTTTTGACTTTCTTCTGATTCAAGGTACTGCAGACTTTAATCTTAAAAACAGTCCCTGATTTAATCAATGTCCATTCTTGTAAGGTAAAGAGCTTGGCTTTTTTTAAAAACTAAATGTAATGTATATTAAATGAAACCAAACAAAGCATACACAAACATATTTTTTCAGTTTATTCCAATATCAAAATTTGTATTTTCATAGTGCTCAAGCACCAAAACCAATCAGGTTCAAACTGAGAAAAAAGATCCCTCTTCTAAAGAAGAGCAACTCAATTACCACAACGTGTGAACAAAACAAAATTTCCCATGTACCTCCCTTTACCTCTAGATTCTGACATTCCTGAGCTGAGTTTGTAGGAAGGCCAATCCATCGGATTTCTTTCTTCTCCTTTGAAATTATGTTCATTGCCATCAGGACATTGAGGGCATCATAAACTCTCCGTCTAATATTTTTCTGATCATAAGCCTGCTAATAAAACAATACACTAATTACAATGAAATAATTGAATTTAAAAAGGAAAATCAGTTCAACACCTGCTCCGTAGACATGGAGAAGATCAAATGCCAAAATGGCAGTTCTGGTCAGAATGGTGTTAAACCACGATCCTTCATCTGTGAAACCCCTTGGATACCACATGAGCATGCCTGGTTGCAAATGGAAGCTTCAGGCCGTCCTGAAGCATCTCTGCAGGAAATTCCATCATGGCAAGTCTGGCACAGCTGAAAAGCCTGACAAGACCACATATACAAGAGTAGCCTTTTCCTAAAGTTGGTTATTTTGGTGGATTCTTCTACTTTGTTCATACTCTAGAGGGAGTTCAATTCTTCATCTTAATTCTGTATTTTCAGATTTCAAAGAGTAAGTCTTTATCTTTGAGAACTACTGAAGTGAAGAAGAGTATGGACTGTGGCAAGACAGTGCAGGAACAGAATTCCATGATAAAACCAGTAAATCTGTATTGGTGTAACAAAATTCAACACATATTTGCTTACTGAATCTGTTGGTAGGTGGCTGTTAGAATTTGTGAATTCTGATACGAGCTCATCGGCTACTTCGTTGTATGAAGTTGTTCCTTTACGTTGAACTTTTTCACACACTTTCATTGAAAAATGCCTCAGACCCTTCCCATTTTTATCTCCTTTCTTGCTTCTCTTACTGAAAAGAGAAAAGTATTATTTTAATACATTCAATGTTAATAAGCTACTTTGTTACACAGCAAAAGGTCTACCTTTTGCAACAGAAATCTGGACTATCTAAATGAAAAATAAAACTTTTGCACCAGTTTCTTGTTTACTTTCTTACATGTTTGCAAAGAAGTGCACTAGAACCCGTTCCCCTTCCTTGACTGTTTCTACATTGATAGCAATTGAACACATGCTGCTGGGAAGATGCTTAAAATGGATTTGTAATTCATCTCCAGGTAGTCTCACAAAAGAAGAACAAAAAAATAAAAAAGAGGAAAATCTCCCAGGGTGCTTATGTGCCTGGAAGCCAGGTTTATGTGGATCTCTCATGTGTGTGCCTAAAATAGAAAGGCTCAGACATCCGTATTTAAAATACAGCAGGAGATACTAAATTGGTCATTACGGGAATTAAGGTGTGTCCACCATAGAATATTAACTATGTATATACATCATAGTATATATACATCTATTCTGTGATGTTTGCATCATAGAATAGATACAAGCATCTCTTTTGTGGAGAGTAAGTACATATTCATTGGGTTTTAAGGTGCCAAATTAAGAACTGGCAAACTGTCAGGGTTATTTTCCATTCACCTTCTTCCAGAGAAGCAAGAGCTTAGGTAATGGTAATCAAAAAAACCAGGAGCAGTTGTTTTTATCACACTAACTAGATCTGGATGTGTAATTCAATAAAAGGCTTTAAAAAGTTCAGCTGTGTTGGGTTTTGTTTGTTTGTTTTTTTCTTTTTTTAAATTAGTCTCATGGTTTCATTTGACAATGTGTTCCAGGGAGAGCTGTTATTTTACAGAAAAAGGGCCCCCATCAGCAGTCAAAAGCTAAAGGAACTATTAAAAAAACAAGAATGGTTTTCAAAATTGTGAATGTATTTAAGAAAACAGAATACAGGTAAAAGAAACAAAAAAGAGTAAAAAGGAACATCAGCAGACTAAAAAAAACCCCAACACAGTTTTGATGTGAAGGAGTGAAAACTGCTGAAAGCAGGACAGTCGTCTTTCTGAAAGGCAAATCTGAAGTAAACCAAGAACGACTCTAGACATAAAATACACATTCAGTAACACTCACCTTTCTGAAAAATCTGACTCTATAATTTCTTGAGTCCGTTTTCGCTCCCTAAGACAAGACAATTCAAACTTAAGTTGAAAATAACATTGTATCTGTAGACCACTAAAATCACCGTATATGGGGCCTAGCTGGTTCTAGTGTTTACTCTTACATGTTTACTGAAAGGGAAAAATACAACACACAGAGCTTGACAAAATTTGAGGGAAGGTAGTTAGGACTTGTGGAGGAAGTTACTTCACCTGGAATTACAGGAAGTGCTGGTGTGAGCTAGATGTCCAAAGTCCATCAAAAAGGAGAAGCTGGGCTCCTTTGAAAATTCATATTTAAAATTCCTCCACGTGGAAGAAAAATGTCTTTAAATAGTGCATAAGATATATCCTATATTTTCATGCCAGTGAATGTTCAGGAATCTTTAAATGAAACACCGAAGTAAAACACTAAACATGTTCCTGTTAGAGCTGATGCATACAGAGCTGAAGACAGACTCTGAAGAAGCAGCTGCCATGAATTCTGAACAGCAGCAGCAGTCTGCACTCACTGGCCATTCCTTATCACCCTATTTACTCCCCACAGAAGGCAGGAGCTGCTTTCCAGGCCTGCCTTTTCCTGCTGCAGCTGACCCAAGGCAGTGCCCGAGAGCTGTGCTGAGCTGGGGAACATTGTCTCCCCACGCTTTCCAAAGCAGGGCTCCCAGCACAGACTTACACAGCTCAACATCTGACACTGCTGGGAAAGGAGATGAACAAAAATGATGGGTTTGAAAACCTGTACTTGCAAGCCAGCACACTTTGGTTGTGTGATCCAGAATGCACAACCAGGCCTCTCCCTCGGCAGCACCAAAGGGATTTCTGTCCATGGTGCTTAACTGGGGCTGAGCAGCTGGGGCCAGGGGCTGCCCTGGAGGGGCAGTGAGTGAGAGCTGTGCCCTGCTCTGCACACCAGCCTGCCAGAGCCTGTGCTGAGCCCTGCCAGTGAACGTGCTCCTCTCATTTTGGAAGGAATTTGGAGTCTGTGAATTAAACAATGGGTAAAGCAAGCAGTCTTCTGAAGTGTCTTCAGTAAGGGCTCCCTACCTCAGTTCAGGAATACCACAGACCCTTCCTTAGCTCTGTTCCTCAAAAGAAAATATGGCCTATTGTATGGACTTCTGCATGGACCACTATTGCTCTGCCTGGAATCATCTCCAGCCTTTTTATGGATGAAGCAAAAGATCGAGCTCATTGGGAATCCTGTGTCTCGACTTGCACAGTACACAAACAGAAGGATGGTGCTTCTTGGTGATGGTGGTTGATGCACTGCCACAAGGCTGCTCTGGGAATCCCCATCACTGGATGACACTTTGAAAAGCAAGGCATGTTGATTCCTTGGTTTTGCAAGCTGTGACCAGACAGTAGAATTTGTCCCTCTTCTGAGTATTGAAAGAACGTCTGCTTGGCCTCCACATTTCACAAAATTTGCAGAAAAAAGGTAATCTTTGACAACTCCTTTCTCAAATAAAATCAGAACTAAGTGCATTCAAAAGGTATTTCAGGAAATGAACACATACTCAGCCAAAAAAAAAAAAAAATCAGCTTAAAAACTGCGTGGCTGGGCCTGCAGTTTAGTGACTCTCTGCAGGGGAATACAGTAATTGGAAGTACAACCTATGACAGACCTTGCTTACAGAGTAAAATGGAGAAAGTCAAGGTACAAACATTGAACTCTCATTTCTGCTCTTTCCTAGATGCTCCATTTCCCACCTCTATTGTTTAAAAGGTAATACTGACATTCATCACTGATTAGAGAAATTAATCTAGATGCAGAAATATATTACTTTTTCAGAGGCAAAGCACTACATCTCTGTTTTGAGACAGCTAAGCTCAGCAGTACTGATATTAAAACAAAATGTCAAGAAACACTGTTAAAGACCAGATTTAATTAAAAGAGATAAAGAAAGTCATGTTTGGCTGGAGCACCTCAGAACCCCATGAAACTTCTTGTTAATGTAGAATAGTAACAAAAATACCTCACTGATTATATTCAAAGTTTTCTATTAGAGTTTATTCTTAAATGTCTGTTGAACTGTTTTTGACAGTCTCTCCCCCTGTAAGCACCTGCTGCTGTGCTCAATAGCAGTGCTACATGGATATACCATGAACTTATGGAAAAAATAAAAGCTTCCCTTAACTGGAGTCATTGTGACTCTCCATTTTCACCAAGAAACAGACATTGTCAGAAACCACAATTAAAGCAGACAGTGAAGTGACTGCTTATAATTTGTGTCTACATGCTCCAGACATAAGATGTGCCTCCCAGTCTGAAAAGCACATGCCATACTCCACTTAGTTGTGCAAGAACTAGAAACTGTAAGTCAGCATAGAGATTCAACAGTGTAAGTAATGGAAAAGATCAGAACAGATGCTCAGACACCTTTAAATGAGAAAGCCTTACCCTGGGACCCAGCCTGAAGCTTCTGTGATGTGTGTCTGTGTGACCATTGTTGGAGCTGGGTTATACGGACTCCCAATCAGAACACTCCCTGAACTGGTCAGTCTTTGTGGTGTGCTAATAATCTGTAAAATATAGCAAAAAACCCCACAGCTTTCTTAAGAAAACAGAGGTTACTACAGCCCAAAAGTCGTTCTAAGCATTGCACTAAGAAAAGTAATAACAATTCTGTACCAGAAGCACTCATACAGAAGACATGGTATCAGAAGATCTTCATACAGCAAAGCCATTACAGTGCTGCTAAGTTTCCTTTAATTGTACCATATTACTGTATTATTCATATGGACAAGAACCAGACAAACGATTCCAAGTAATTCCTAGGAATGGCAGATAGGATCTGTACCTATAGACACCCAATTGTTTCTTTATGAGTACAATCTAAGCAACTTCTTGATCAGTGTAATCAATACAGCCTTCTTTCTAATGGATTTTTCTCTTGTAATTGTCTATACAAAAGACAATCTGAGCTGCAGGCAAAGCATTCCCCGCAGCTTCCAGCATTCACAAAATCCCAAGGCACTCAGGCAACTAATTGTACCTACAGAATTCAATGTAAAGTATTTACAGTATAGACAGAATTTACATTTATGCAAACCTGGTGAAATTGTAGGTACACTGGTTAACACCAAGATACCCAGTCTCAACTTTTAAATCAAGTTCCTTTTTTAAAGTAGGTCACCAGAATAATTTAAATAATATGTAGAAGTGAAACAGTATTGATTAGCTAATCTTTAAAATAAACCACATTTAATTATTTTGATTCCATTATGGTAAGATTCAAGTCAAAGCTTCTTGGACAGTGCTTTTTACTCTTATACCTTGCCTAATTTTTTAAAACTTTGCTTTACTTTACTCAATTTATTAGTAACATTTTGACTTGTGATTGTACTAAACTTCATAGTTTCCTTTACTATTTAACTTATCCAACACCTATGTAAGCATTCCAAGGCACTCTGGTAACTATCTGTTGTAAGTATATGCTGTAAGTATACAGCAGATATATAGGTACTGCAAGTGTGTATATATATATGCATATACACATGAACTACAGATAAGTATACAGCACTTGTTTGGTATCCATCATTATTGTTTAGAAAAGTAGAAAAAATGGTATGTGAAAAATTCCCCATTTCCCTAGCTCACTGAGTGTTACTTCACATCCCCCCATGTACCACATTGTGACTACATACATGACTTTTTTGTCTTAAAGACATAAAATTATCTCATTTATTGTTGGCAAATGTGCAGCTTGACAGAACCAAGGGAAAAGAGAATTTTAGAGAAACCACAGTGGAGAACCAAAGACGCCTGGCTTTACCCATCGCAGGCACAGGAAAGATGTCACTTCTGTCGCCTGGCTGCTGCTCCGGCCTGAGGCAGGAAATTGTCAAGGGTTGATTCGTGTTTCGGAGCCCGGCGAAACGAGCGCGGGCGCGGCCGGCAGGAGCCAATGGCCCCGGGGCGAGCGAGAGCCCGGCCCGGCCCGGCCCGCGCCGCCATCTAGCGGCACCCGGCCGCTCCTGCAGCCGCAG
>VWYP01017759.1:518991-545499 GCA_013400435.1 Pycnonotus jocosus | reverse complement strand
GGCACGGCCACCGACCCACCATGGCACGGCCCCGGGCACCGGCACGGCCACGGAGCCCCTGCACTGCTGTGAAGGACCCGGAGTGACCCCAGGCGCTGGAACCCACAGTGGGAAAATAAGGCCTAAATAAAAAAATTAAACAGGGTGTTGCTGACACAGGCAGATGCTGAGGGAGCGCCAACATTGCCACTACTGAGAGCTCTTGAGCATTCGCTTTTAAACAGCCTGGCACAACACAGCTGTATGCTGGGTGTCTTAGAAAGCCTGCATTAAGAGCTATTTATTAAGAAAATGTTTTCTGAATATAGATCTAGCCTTGCAAAGCAGCAGAACAGAAGAATAGGAAAAAAAAAATTGTGTGTCTCACATCACGCAGTAGCTTTTGCAACTATAGAACCTAGCCTGCAAGCAGGACTCACTGAAACCAAAAGCAGGGCTTGAGAAGTCACAACAGTAGGAAGCGCATTAAGTGAGTGCTGTCCCTGTTGTGGGCTATTTATTGCACTGCCAGGACACATCCTCAGCGGCAGAACGGTTCCAGTGCAGTGCCACAGGGCACAGGCTGCAGCGAGACGGCATCAGCGCTGACGCACTGAGCTGCTCCTGGCAGGCAGCCCCTGGCCAGTGCCACGGGGGGCTGTGATGTGTGTGCCCCTCTGCTCAGGGGACAAACCCTCCAAACAACAGCACACACTGCTCATGAGAAAAAGGCCCAACACCTTTTGTAAAACACATCAAATGGTCCTGTACTCAGGCTAAATGTTTGGCAAGGAGGTATCAGGTTACTAGAAACTGTTCACAGTATTGCCCATTTAGCTCTCTGGCCACCAGAAAATCTAAATTTTTTTTCAAAACTAGATCCAAAACCCTGGAACATCAATATACTTATACAGTTATCATGGTCAGGAAAAGAGAGTTTAAGAAGAGTAGTTTAGAATTTAACAAGTTTAGAATTTCTACCAACACATCAAGGACACTCTCTGACAATGCTGGAGATTTACTGGTGAGAACATGACTTAAAACATGCAAAGAGTTTCAGTAATGAGGAGTCTTTCTTAATACACTTTTGAGTAATAGTTAAAATGCCAGCTGGTAAAGTTGTTTCAATTTCCACTCAAAGCCAGGAAGATAGGTTCTCCCTAAGGGCACAAACAAGAGCATTGCTGGGAGTGGCAATTCTGGCAGGCCAGGCCTGCCGTGCCTCCAGGTCACCATCCTCCCATCCAGGTGGGGCACCTCGTGCCTGAGACAGGAGGTAGCGAGTTCCTGACGAGTTCCTGTCTTACACCATCAGGAAGTCACAGCCAGTTACACAAGTTGGCATTACTGGGGTTGCAAAACTTACCATTTGGGGTCCAACATTCACATTGATTGGTCCCAAGGTTTTTGGCAAAATCTTAGTCGGAGAGTTGGTGCTGGAAACTGGCAATGTGATTATTGAAATATTACCTAAAAAGAGTGTTAAAAGGACAAGTGTTAAATTACATCCTTAGTAACCTGTGAAAAACATTTTGGCAAATTCTCACACCACTCCAACACTTTGGAATCAGGTTGGCTTTGCTGTATCATTCACTGAGAACACACCCTCACATAACCTCCAGACCTCTCAGCAGATGTCACAAGGACACCTCACAAAACTATACCTTTACTATTTTATTTTTTAAATTACATGTATTTTATTTCCAGAAACAATTTATTCTCACTTAAGACAAAGAGCACACAGCCTGACATTCGTCAACATAAGAAGTGAAAATAATGAGAATACTTCTAAAAGAAGTCAACATACAAATCCTACTTACAATCATAATCACGTGTACAAAATATGCATCCATAAACCTTCAAAGCCTTAACCATCCTTCTGACTGTCCCAGAGTGTTCCAGTCCTTGCTGATGTAAGCCAACCACAGCCTGCCATGTACAGATGGAGTAAGTGATGCCTTTACAACTAAAGTCATAGAGCAGGCAGCTGGATGTCACAATAAAGTCCCCCATGCCATCTCCAACACAGCGTGTTCTCATCTCAAGATATTTATCATTTTTGTGATCCCAAACTGCTTATGGATCTAAGCCATCCTGCCTTCCACAGAGAAGGGCAGCTCTGTGCTGACAGCCCCAAAATACTGCTATTCCTTCTCTATCCCAAATTGCATCTTGTATCTTGATTATTTGGAATTAATGTTTAAATCAAACCTGTTGCAGCACCCCCGTGAGTGTTCAAACTGTTGTGCACAAGCCTCTCAAAGCCTCAAGCACACTGGCTTATCCACAGACGCTGTGGTGGCAGCAGCTCCTTTCTCTGTGACAGCTTCAAAGCAGGAGAGCTGGGAACTGATCAATAAACACCAGCCCCCGTTCCCACACAGCCCAGTCCAGCCTGGGGAGGGACGGGGTCTGAGACACAACCAAATACGAGGAAGAGCTGCCACTGTCTGGTAATCCAGAGTCAGCCTGGGTCTAGCTGGGGTCATGAGGACAAGGATTGGTTCCTGGAGAGCTGCTAATGTTCTCTGGCACTGCCGACAGCAGCTGAAGGCATCTGAGGTGACAGGTCCCCTCAGAGCAGCACAGGCACCAGCCCTCCTCCCACAGGAGCCAGCCAACATTCAGCTTAGCCCGCATGGCCCCAGCTGACTCAGAGGTGTTACACATCCCTGTTCCCCTGCCTTTTCTCATATCACCTGTTTACCTCCACTGCCCAATTTTCTTTTCTCACTTGGTCCTGAATCATGGTCTCTTTTTTTAGGTTTTATTTTAGTACACCTATGTTTTTCATGAGGTTACTGAAAAATGTAACAAAGTAACTTCTCCACAACAAAAAGCAGAAGCAACACAACTGAGAAGAAAAACGATCTTATCTTCTGTAGTTGCAGCACAAAAGTAGAAAAGATGTAGATTTATGCCAAGTCTCACCTTTGTAAGAAATATTCAACAGATATACGAGAAATACAAACAAATTGAGACTAGGATGTTCTAATGTTCTGTGTAGATTCTTTTGGCATCTGGAGTAATACTACTGCTTAATATAAATTTTCCAGAAGGCAAATCTGAATCTGAAAAAATCTTCAGAAGCAGCTCGCATCTCTACTCAAATTGACTAAACTATTCTGTCATGTAACTCACCTAGAAAAATAAATATAAACCTCCCACACTTGCAAACCCACCTCCCCAGTAAATCTTTCCTCTGTTATCTTTTGTGAAGTAGCGCCAGAGAGCACAAGATAGTAATTCATGATTTACATACACTGTGTTCCTATGTTGAGCTCAAAAATAGTTCTCTCACTTGCTAGAGGATTTTCCAAGCTGTGCCAGCATATTCCATCAAAACCTAGTCTCTTCCCTCATTCCAGGCCATTGCCATCAATGACGTGTCACTTCCCAGTACTGCTGTAGGAATTTTCCTCTTTTCTGCTGCAACTGAAACTTTTGACCCCATTATCTCCAAGATCAGCTCTCGTACTATTTCTCCTTGTCCCTTTTCTTACCAAGGAAAAAAAAAAATTAACTACTTTCTCTGGTGCTGACAGCATAAGGTCACATGGCCAAGTGCAGTAAAATTGTGAAATGTCAGTTTTGGCTCCCAGCTCTTTTACCACAGGGCTACACCACAGAGTTGTCTCCAGCTGCACTTGCCAGCCTGCAAGGGGCACTGGGCTGTGCTGTTTGTGTCAGAGTGGCCATGTGGGGCTCACAGCAGTGGACAGTGAGCACAGCAGCACAGGCAATGCACTCGGCCACCCAGCACACCCAGCAGCACGCACAGCTTCTTTCCTTCTCAGCATGCGCCACACAGACCGGGATCCACGACATCCATGGCATCCAGCTGCACCTGTCAGTGCTTTGAACACTTGGATGGATGTACTTCCCTCACACACACATGCAGACCCATGGCCAAAGCCACACAAATCCACCAGATTTATTGAGCAGCCTTGGAAAAACCACTAATAAACCACTAATTAGCAGCTACTGCTGCACTGTGCCTTCATTTACAAGGCTCCCTGGATAAAGGAACATGGGCACCATTGCGGTAACTTCAGTAAATACAAGGCTCATTCAAATGACTTGATTTTGATTTTAAAAAGACATTTGCTTACATATGGTGTGTGTTTAAATGTCTTTTTGGTCAGAGCTACTGTCAATAAAAAAAGATTTTCATCTTCTAATTCCTACACAAATCCCTCATTTGGCAGCAGTACTGTCAAAACAATCTTAAGAGTTGACCAAGTTCTCAAAGAAATATTTCCCTGCCCTTGTTCTTACTTTGAATTTTCTTCATTGGCAAATATAAATATGTGAATGTGTAGATTTTTAAATACAGATAGGATGGAAAAGAACCAGTTTGTTTTTATGAGTGAGGTATTTCTTATCCACAGTGGCCAGAAAGAAAGAACAACTAAATTTTTCACAGTAAGAGGTTGCTCTCTGTCCTTGTCAGCAGTTGAAAAAATAGTAAACAGAAAGTTTTATCAACTACAACTAAAATGTTCCTCCCTACAATTTTCTTTTTTTGCAGATAGCATCATGGTCCAGATACTTATGTAATGCCAATTGCTTCAAATATTATTATTATATCTTTATATTATTATATTTAGGAGGAAGTAGACATGACAAAACATTCAACAGATATCTGTATTCAACTGAAAGCAGAAATATCATCAAAGTAACTACATATACTATGGCAAAGCAACTGCAAAGGCTTTAAACATGACCAAATTCTAAAAAAAATGCCAAGTCTTAATAACACCCTTCATTTGGGGACAAAAAAAGAGTATACTGATTTATGTCCTGGGGCACAAGAGCAGTGAGTACAGTGATAAGCTGAACACAATGAGACCCATCAGCCTTGAGTCACGGTAATCTCACTGCATGGATGGAAAAGGTCAGCACAGATGGATCAGACTGGAATAATTTGTATAATAATACTCAATTCTTATATAATGTTTCTCAGCAGTACTTTCAAGGCACAAAGGAGGTCAGCGTCATTATTCCCATTTACCTATGGAAAACCAAGCACATGGGAAAGAAAACCACTTAAAACTCTCATAGGGAGGCCTTAACTGCAATACACAGAAAGCCATCCCAAACTGAGCCTCCTTGGCACTGAAGCAAATTCAGAACAAGAATCTGCCAGTGGATATATGTATGTTTCTTTCAGAACAAAAGCACTTTCCTTCTACATAAATTATTTTTCCATCCTTCAGTCACCACTATTGTTGCTTCTCAGGGAGAGAAACCAGTGTTGCTGTAATTTCATATTTTAAAAAACCATCATTGCTACATAACTATTATTCTTCCTGGCATTTGTGCAATGATTTTATGGGTGCACAAAAAGAAAAATTCCATTTAAATGAGCTTCAAGCAGTCACAGATAAAGTTATTCATGTTTATGTACATGTATGCTCACATGCACACACTAAGCAGCTCACCAAATCAGTTTGAAGCATTATGTGCCACCCTAAATAGCTTAATTTCACATAAACAACATGCACTCCTATACAAATATGAAGCTAAAGAGATTTTTGTGATTTTTTTCCTGTATAACTAAATCTGTTAGGTCTGCAGCTTAGTTGCAAAGATAATCAGAAACAATGTCAACTGGAGAATCTATAGAATCTGTCACAGCCAGTTGGAAGGAGACCATGGCTGATGGGGAGCACTGCCCAACCAGCTGGGGTTACACACAATGCATACATCAACAAAATCTACCATTGAATCTTCACACAAAACACCAAGGAAGTGTTGGTAATTTGGATTTCATATTCAGAGCTCTAAACAAATGTTCACTTTTTAAAAGTGTCTCAGTGAACAGCCATTTTTGATAATGCAACCTACGGCTTGACGATGATGGCAAAAACCCCAGCTCAGAGCTGTGAGATACCAGCAGCCCATCAGGATATTTTGCAGTAACATATGTGATGTGTCCTCACAGTCCTCTATTACACTAAGACATTTACTGATCTCCAAGATCAGTATTATAAAAGCATATAGAAAGATGGAATTATTATAGCATTATTAGTACACAAGTATTTTCTTGGTACATTTCTTCATTTGTGCATTGCACAGAAT
Organism: Pycnonotus jocosus; assembly: GCA_013400435.1. NCBI lineage: Eukaryota > Metazoa > Chordata > Aves > Passeriformes > Pycnonotidae > Pycnonotus > Pycnonotus jocosus. Next base: position 539,436 of record VWYP01017759.1, on the reverse strand, counting down.
TACTGGGCTACAAACCTAACTTTAAAAATTCCACAGAGATGAAATTAAAGAGATCTGAAGAAAAGAAAAAATTAAATGGGGCAGAGAATTTTTCAATGTACTTAGGCTTACACAGAGCAGTACAATTTCAGTCTTTTGCTGTTCAATTTGAGACAAATCTACAGGGGTTAACAGCTGTATGAATCTGAAAGTGCCAGGCACAGGCCTATGGATAACTGCTTCTGATGTCTTGGTCATTTTAGCAGACTTTTCAAGCACACAATGAAGTACTTCTACTACAAGAGCCCTGTGCACTCAGTTTTTAAAACACCAGCCCTGGCAGGACTTAGTAAAAGATAGGTACTGTGTAACAAAATTCATTTGTGAAGTTGTATTAGAAGTGAAGATTCCCACCCAAGGCAAGCTTCCTACAGTTATAATATAATCAATGGCTCCTCTCTCATGGAGCCTGTTTCAAGATTGGTGTTCTGTGGCTGGACTCCCTTTCCCCTCCACAGCAGTAAACAGAGAACAACGTGTAAACCCATAGGAACTGGGAATACAGTAACAAAGAAGTATTAACTAAAGACAGCAGAATTCCTCAAAAAAATGTGAGTCTACATTACACATTTTAAGATAAGAATCCTGTACCTGTGGGCCCAGCAGCAGAAGATGTGCCCAGTCCCACCTGCCCCATGGCAGCCTCTCCTTCCCCCCATGCACACATCCAGGCCGGTACCTGGGATTTAACTGGGCTGTTCCACCCGCCAGCCCCACTCTGCTGCTTGGCCACACCACAGCAGTGCCCGCTAACTGAAGGGGCTGATGATGACTCATTGAGCACTAACGTGAGAGCTTTCAAGTGATACCTGATTGCAAATCTTGATTCTATCACAGGGTTTCACACCCAGGCAACTCTAACAGATCAGGGAGCCTTGGGTCTCTCCAAACTGGCACAGAGTCCTGAAAGCTGCACACATCCCTGTGCATGCAGAAAGGGCAGGGGGTGGTTTTATAGGGGAAGGGGTAACACAGACACACCCCCTGCTTGGAATCAGCAGAAAAACGGTTTGATTTTCCATTGTTGTAATAGATGTGAACAGGAATACAAAATTTCAAGCATGTAACTTAGTGACTGGGAATGTCTCCCAAACAGATTAACTCTTAAATCCTCAAGGTTACACCTGCAACTTTTTATGATGAATGCTACATTATGTTTGGTTGAATTCATCACAGCTGACAATAATTACCCCAAACCAAAAGCAGAGCTGCTACTATCCAAATCATTCACAAACCTAATCACACCTGCTTAAGGACTAACTTGAACTGCTCTATTGAATCACTTTAATAGAATGGGCCAACTCCACAAAGACATTTTGCCACTTAAATCAAGATTTTGCCTGAATGATGGATGCAGTTCCTTAGTTCCTGTCAATCAACCTTACCAGACATCAAAGTTCTGCTGACACCCAGGAGCACATAAGTCTTGTCAGCATGGATCCTCCCAGCAGTATCTCTGAACAGGCATAATTCATGATAGAAAACTAGGAGAATACTTGACACATACATACAGATCTATCCCCAAGACTACAAACAGCCATGTGTGTTCTCCAAAACTTGAGAGGAAGCATCTCCTTTCCATTCAGCAACCCAAGAATATTCATTTACTAAACAATGAGAATCAGAGCCATTTTTTTGTGTCTGGGAAAATGAAAATGCAGGTCTCCTACAGGAATAATTCCAATCACTAGTAATTACAGGTAAGGAAATGAAGCATGCCCAGCCCAGCCCATCCTGTCACAGCTGAACAATTTTGACTGCAACAATAAGAATCCACTGTGTCAAAGACCAAGTGAAAAGGACTTTGAAAAAAGGAGATATCCTGACTGTGCTGCATGGGCTGCCAGAATATTTTACACAGTGGTGGTCCTGGCACAAGCAGTCCTTGGCATTAGGTGAATACTATGGCCATCACCAAAAGCCATCTGCATGTGGCATTCCCTCTCAGATCCAATGAGTGTTCATTTCAAGTAGAAGAAACAAGATCCAAAGGGAGGGGCTTTTAGCCAAAAGAGCCTGTAACCTATGAGATAAAGGCAACATATACAGGAAAGTGAATTGTCTGTTAAACAAGAACTGTTCATTAAACAAAGTGAACAACATTTGAGTTGATGCTCAGCTGAGCACTGTGAAATTTCTTCTAGGAAACTTCATGCAGGAAAAAAATCTGGTTCCCTTCAGAACTAGGCAGCAAGTCTTTTTATGAGGATTACAAATTTGGATGCTTTGATTCTGCAATCATCACATTTAAAACATCAAATTCCTTAGTCAATTTGCACTGCATTTAGATACACTGCGTATTAGAAATGTTTTTTCCCCTAGACATCATCTACACAAGGAATAAAAATGTAAACACTGAAAGTATTCTAAAAAGCCTGAATGACAAAAAGCTGCAGCAGGAAGATGACAATATTCACTAACAAACACAGGAAACAAGCTATAATAAGAAAACTGAACTCCCAAATAAACCAAACAACATGTCAACCTAGTTAGAAACTTTAATTCAGCTTTAAAAATCAGCAAAAGTGACACAGCAATACTCTAAGACTTACAGATCAGATTGCAATACCTAAGCAGTCTGTGAGCATTAACTTCTCCTGTAGCAAAATACACCAGGAAAATACCCAGAGGCTGTGCATGGACCCTAAAGGTAAAGGACACTAAAGGTAATGGTGGGAGAGATAAATGGAGCCTGATCAAACACTGCAACGGCAGCAACAGAGTAACTCCCTCAGATGGTTCAGAGGGAAAACCTGTGGAGAAAGGGGATTTTGAAAACTGAGCCTGTGAACAGAAGAAAAGCAGAGCAATCCATTTTGAAGTGCAAGGTCATGTGATCAGCTACTTTGATTAGGCACTTTTAGTGAGACAAAGACAGAAAGTTTCCCCAACACAACAATTATCTGATGGTGGTAAAGCTGTGCAAGGAGACTGCAGTATCTGTGTGAGCACAGAAACAGCAACAGCTGACTTGGTGTCTCCAGATATCCTTGTGCAGTCTGAAACAGCATCCTCAAAGAGCCAGGCTGCTGCTCCCAGGCAAAGGGACAAGGCAGTGGCTCACCTGGAGCACAACAGCATTTTTCAAAATTAGACCCAGGAAACCTGGAATTTCATAACAGATTTCATAGAAAAATAAAAGATCAGGGTTAATTAATAAAAAAGAAGACATTTTGCAAGGAATTTTCTATGTGCTCAAGGTTCAGCACGGGAATCTGAAGTGTTCCATTAATGCAATACTGTTTGTGCTAGAGGCAAGTAACAAACACATCACAATCATCTTTTTGGAAAGAAAAGAGAAATGCAACTTTTTTAAAGCAAAATTTTCTAGCCCTTGAAATCTGATGCTTTCTAGAAGATCTTCATTAGAGCAAATGGCATCTCTCCTTTGTTCTTGAACACACCATAAATTCATCCTTCACCCTAAGAATACTATGAAGGCACACCATAAATAGGCCTAGATATGTAGCAATAAATTGCCTTTATTTTTACTATAGAAAATTATCTAATTTAAACAATGTATACTAAAAAAGACCCCAACCAAACTGCCTTCACTAGGAAGCTCACAAAACCCTGCTAAGAGATAGTGGATCTGAATGCCTGTTTGGAGTTTTTACCTCCTTCTTAATTTCCAGAGTTCAACAGTGGACACACCAAGAGAAGTAAGTAAAGGATACTTTAGACTGAAAGTAAGAGACAGCTTAGACACTGGCTGTATCTGTACAAGTTTCCCCAGCTTTTAGGGAATATTTGATGTTCTAAGAAGAGTAAGCCATTGTGAACAACATGTTTCATTTCAGTAGAGATGGCAACAATTTCTAATTATACTGCAAGGTTAAAAAAAAAGAGACCATAACATTTTATAAAACATACAAAAATGGGGGTAATAATGTATCCATCATCCCAGAAGCAAAATCTGATAAAGAGTGGGATATGGGTCACTGAGATATTCCTAACAGTAATGACCCATACTTTATAATGTTATTCAGTTATTTTCTGGACAAACTGATTGCTTGTTTCAGAAATCATTTGAAAATGTTGCACTTAATCTTTTCCCCTAGCATCACAACACAATAATCACAAAACAATGAAGCACAAAGGGTCATTATCTCACCAATGTGCAATAAATAATTCTCAAAGACCCCCACCAGTCTGTCATGTTCTGCAAAGTTTAGAAAACTAGGAAGATACTGTAGCTCCAGTCATTTTCTGTTTAGACTGTGTCATTTTCTCAGTCTCTTAGGTTTGATGGCATGAGCCAAAAATCAACCTTCCTGCTACTACATGCACTGGTTTATTGCAGGATAACAGCAAATCAGTATTTAGAAAGGCTGATTGAAATGTATCCTGAACTGCAAATCCTTGAGTTTTCTAATATAGATAAGGGGTTTATTTTACTGGAATACCACAGCTGTTATGACTGATCATAAATTGTTTTTGAGTCAAAAGTGATTAATCTAGAAGTGCTAAAATAAGACAGGATAGGACAAAATATAATTACTGTAAATTGTGCAGAACATTTAGAAGCATGACATCATGCTAAGCCTTCTCAGTCTTTTTCACTACAACAGAATTAGGGAACTTTAAGGGTGGGGTAGAAATCAGGAAATTCAGCATATTATTCACAATCAAAGAATGAAAATAAGGGCTTATTTTATCCTCTTATTATTTTTTACTACACCTTTTCCCCTCTGAAATTCTGAAGACCTTCCCATCTTTGCTACTGACATTTACATGTTGGTATTAGATAACTACCAGTGGAGATGTATGAAATATATTTTGAACATTTAAATTATGAGTATTCCAAATGTGAATCAACCATATGCAGTGAAATAAATCTTAATGTATGTATCAAATAGAATTCTCTTACCTTTTGTTGGACTCTGGTTCTGATCTATAAATCCTTTCAAGTCTCCATTTGTGGAAGTCACACCAACCTGAACAAAACATTTTTGAAGTCTTAAAATATGATAGACCTTTCTATGTTTTCTAATATGCAACTAATAGTATTATGAAAGCAACTTTCTGCATTATGAAACATCATAACCCTACAGACAGTAGAGTCTAACAAGAGCATGAGACTCAAGCCAAGGTATCCAGGACATTTACTGTGTATATATGAAGATAAACTCTACTTTTAACTAAGCTGTTACCTAAAGAACACCCTGAATATTCTGACCATTTACTACATATGACCCAAGCAGCCCATTCTGGCTGTTATGGGGTGTAAGGCACCGTTCCCTCCAAGTGAAAGGGAGAAGCTGCCACCAATAACACAGCAGAAATCTGTCCATGTCCAGTTGCCTCAGTACTAAGCTGCACAGGTCTGAGATGTGACTATTGAGGCATTCTAAACACATTCCCTAGTCTTCAGAGATAAACTGATTTACTGAGGGTAAGTTACTAGAGACATGGAAAACTTAACTATTATATAGAATAGTGCAACTCAGACTTTAGCATGCACACAAAAGCATAGGAAGGTAAAATACAAGATCACAGCTCCTGGATGAAGAAGGGAAGAGATGGGAAGTCCCTCATATCTCAAGCTCTTTTAAAAATATTATAAAATTTGAGTACTTCCATAAATCATTGGGACAAAGGGTTCCACTATCCAAGCTAAAAGAAGGTGATCATATGATGAAGGATCAAACATTTTGCTTAATTTTACACATCTATGTAACAATTATGGAACCTATGCTAGGACCACCTGAATTTTAATCCACTCGATTTGAGCATCATTTAATTTTAGGTAAACAGTAGCAACTAAACTAAAATAAACTAGACAAGACAAAAGAATACCTACTATAAGCATTTCAGTCTCCCAGTTCTGATTACAGACCTTGTATTCAGCAAATAATTTTTGTAGGAGAAAATCTGCACAGAGCATTGTAACAAGACTCTTGAAAATACTTCTACTAAGATTTTTTCCCCATCAGGAGACACGTAAGAGAATCAGCTGTTTCTGCACTACTCTGATTGTAAAACACTGCCCAAATGAGCTCACTTATGTGCTCTACAAACAGCCCTTTGAGATGCTCAGTCCAGCTCCTCAGTTTATCTGGCACTGTCAGTATGAGACTGGCTCTTTCCTGCCCTTCCTGGCACACCCAGCCCGACCCTCCTACACCCTCAGGGCTGTTGCGGTGTCCCCAGGGGCTGTGTCCAAACACGGGTGTCCCATTTTCCCTCCCATTCCCGGGCTGTCTCCCAGCAGGTGGCAGCGGTGCAGCAGCGATGCAGCCGGGCTGGGCAGGGCCCGAGCAGGAACGCCCAGATTGGAGTAGGGCGAGGGAAGGAAGACATAAAAACAAATCAAAGGATCTCCTTAGCACGTTTTGGTAGCAGATTCATATGGAAAAGAGCAGCACTCCAGGATCTCTTGTGCTTGGGCACAAGGAACACTCGTGCTAAGAGACCACTGTGGTTCCTCACACTCAGGATTGTGTCCCCGAGATGTTTAACCAGAGGTTGGCACAGGTGCAAACTGCACAAGGCCATTCCCTTGTAGCTTCCCTTGTAGCCCAGCCTTCTCTACTGCTTGGCTGGGCAAGTCTCTGTGACCAACCTCAGTACTTGAACTTTCTTCCATGCTGACATGTGAAAGGAGAATATCACAGCCATTTAACTGACCTTATCTATGGCAAGACAGCCATAGAAGTGCTCTGAGAAGCACTGACAAATAAGTTCACCATCAAAACTAACAGTCTCATTCAAAAAACTTGCTGAAGTTATATCACTCATTTGTTTGAGTATTGAAACTAAAAAATTTGAGTGAACTTAACTAAAAATAAATTTACTATGACTATTTGCTCTTTGTTTTCTCCAATTGTTCATACTGTTTTGGTGTCTTTTTTACCTGAAGGACTGATGGGAAAGGAGATATAAAACAGGCAAGAAAAAACACATTTTCCCATACAAGTAAAGAATAAAATAACCCAGTTGCAGAGGGTGATTTGAATTACATTTGGGTACAATGTATACGGTAAGCACATAAACATGTCTTTCCCAAGAGAACCTGTAACTTTTATTCAACATTTCCTTATTCATAGCTTCTTTGGTTGGATTAGTTTTCTAAGGAAGGTCAAATTACCCACAGACAATATTCCACAAGCAGATACCAGAAAGGGTCCTGCATTTAAAGCAAATGAGAAGTGAGCTCAGCCTGGATGATTTTCCCACCTCACACTCAAAGAGTTAGGACGGAAAAACAGCAATGGGGAAGGCTGCATCTTCCCCATGCATGTATCCATCTTACATACACAATCTATGGGAACATTCTGGCACGTGCTTGAAGCTCAAGCTGCCTTGGACAGAAGGTTGTTCAACACAGCTTCTTGCAAGGTGAAAAGCCATTCCACCCATAACTCACTGCACAGGGCTGTGATGCAGCAGGAGCACGTGCCCAGCTGAGGGGCAGTGACTGCAGAATGCAGAGGGGGCAGCTTCCTGCTGTGCACATCTAACAGAAGATGTATGCCCTTCAAGAGTTTCCTGGAAGATGTCCAAATTCCAGTACTTTAAAATTTCCTTTTCTTGATGCTTCAACATAAAGGAAAATGATGGAAGTATTCTCACAGAGAAACACTCTCCCTCAACTCACTCTGCAGATCACTAAACCATTTCTGACACTGTAACAAATACTAACCTTAACATTTGAAACACGTTTCCAGCTGCAGAACCCCCCAGGCATATACAGAATCTAAACCCTGCATCTCTGCAGATTCAGAAGCATTATTGCCTCCTAACAGCATCAGGAAATATCAGGGCTGACACTATTGCCCTGAGTGTGCCATCCTCAGTAACCAAGGTTGGGAAAACCCTAAGAAGTGCTACCAATAAGGACACAAAGCATATGACTGCCATATGAGCAGGTAAACATGAAAACTGAGTCCTACATTCATTTGCACCACAGTAGCTGATTTTTAAAAAAATAAACCCATCAATATTAGGTACCTGACTAGGTTTGCATGAGTTTGATATGCAAAATTTCAAAGCATGCATACCAATAAAATATTTCTTCTCCAAAGTAACCATAGCATTGCGCTGAAGTAAACAACAAAATTATATTTCTATATTCAGCACAAGAGTAAGGTTACCCAGACTGGATGTCACATCTGTCCTTGGAGACTTTCAAAACCCAAAGCCCTAATGGAGCTCTGAACAAAGCACCAAGCAACTGGGTTCCAGTGCCAAAGAGCTTTACACAAAGCATCAGAGTAGATGGCCTCCTGAAATCCCTTCCAACCCATACCACTGTCTGACTACTACACAACACCCCATGGATTTTATTGGGATTGGTATTAATGCTTTGACTGCATCGAACAAAAGGTCAAAGCCACAAATGACCTGGATTTGTGCAGCTGTCCCACATACATCAGTAGAATTACTTATTTGCACTAGAGTTGAATATGACCTATGAAACGATAAGCAAAGGGCTTCGAATATACACATCAGTTTATTTTGTGTCTTGGTAAGCTTGAATCAAAAAGTGAGATAAGATACCTCAAGGCCTGGATCTACACACCAAATGAAGCCATCAATAAAGCCAACAAAAATTTCCAGCACTTGTGAATTAATTTAACCAAACAATGTCATTGGCACCAATCTAACCCAATATTCACAAAAGCTTTTGCAGTTACTGAGCAGAGCACAAAACTAGGCTACCTGCCCTTTTATTGTGGGGCACTTCTTTGGTGGTGTTGGTTCCTAAACCCACTCAGACTTAACTAGAATGCAGGATGTCCTGTCAAAGGCAGTCAACAGGCAAATTGCCCAGGGCCCAAAGTCATACTCAATTCACTGATCACCAGGATTAATCAGAACTGTTCTCTGTACAAGCTGTGCACCTCAAGAAGCACAGCTAATTAGGCAGAAAATTAAGGTCAGGATGTTAAGACTTTTCATAAGCTTCCTCAGAACTTGGGATAGAGGAGTCAAATACAGAGCCTTGAGACACCACTACAGGCTGGGTAATGAGCCAGCAAAGAAATGAAAAGGCCTCAGTCTTCTAGAAACCAAGAGTGCACCAACAGTAGCAAAATAATTTGCAGTCTTTCCATACTTTCTTGAGATCTGAGACTCAGACTCAGTAGAAGGATTTTACAGAGGTGCAAAGGTAAGAAGATTCAACAAAATGTGCAGCTTTCATGTAAGTTTGAAGAAATGTTAGAGCAATCACAGACTCACAGAATATCTCAAGCTGGAAGGCACCTGCACAGATCAATACGAAAACAGCATAAAGCATTGCCTCAACCCGACCCACAGCTGAGTAAACTCCACATGCTTACAGAGCTTCTAACCAGCTTAAATTTATCAAACATGACGGGGTACGTATTTGTGGTATACAAAAATCAGACAAGCTTTCTGAATTTGAAGGTCTTTTTGATCGATTTCTTGTATTTGTCTACACAATTCTGAAAGTCAGAAGTGACTGGCAGAATGCCAATGTAAAAAGTAACATGTTGAAGAGTTATACTTACATTTTTAGCCGTCATGTCAGACAGTATTGCTTTATATTTCATAAAGCCATAAGATACCCCTTTTCATCTTCACAGATTCTTTAAGATGAACATCCTGTAAGAAAGTTAATGAAATACTTGAAACCCAAGCTTCTGATAAAATAATCACCACAATAGTCAGGTTCTGCAGAGATACTAAAATCGTTCACTGCTTGGAACACACAGAGATGAAATACAAAGGCTCAATTTACATAAAGGCCTGACTACATTAATATGCTAGCAAAACCACATTATATTGTTACTAGAGTTTTGAAATTAAAACCATGCAATCTTTTGCATTTAATGCAGATTGGCTTTAAAAATGGAAGTGGATTACTTCACTGTCTCTTTAGCAATCAACAACAGAGAAGGCTTTTAATGAAATGTGTATATACAGAAAACATTCAGAATTTTTAGGAAACATGTGAGAAAAAAAACACTCAGCTCTAACTCATCTTTTAAATATTTTCATGCTTTTTTATTAAACCTGTGTAGTAAGAATTATATTAGAATTCCAGGAAAAGACAAAAAACTGTGGTATACAAAAAAATACTTTAAAGTGATTTACTTTTTAAATGAAAGCTTCCAGAAGTCTTAAAAAAAAAACCAGAAGAAAAGTTACAAATCAATGCTGGCAGCACAAACCATTTTAAAGATAGAATTAACTTGACAAAGTGTTTAGGTCCCTTGAATGTACTTTAAAAGTATTACTTGCAGTTGAAAAATGGACTACAAAAGACATTTGATTTGCATTTGGATGAATAAGGGAGACAGAACTGTTCACACTCTGAAGTGTGGAGTCAATTCCATAAAATTAGGAAGATACCTAAACTACTTATCAAAGAAGAGTCATGACCACTTACAGCAGAACTCACCAGCTACAAAAGCAGGGTGCAATTTATGCCATTTCCCCTGTATTTTAACCTATGTGAAGTTTGAGAATGGCCAGTGTCTTCACCTCCCTTCAGGAAAGTGCCAGGGGTTGTTTCAGTAGTGTGTGTAAGTAATGAGGAACTCCACCATCACATCCCATTATTGCTTTAGTAGTTTTTGGATAACTCAGCAAAATTTTAAATTCTAGGCTGTTTCTATACTTTTTTTTTTGTTTATTCAGACATCATATCAATTAAACTGTTAGTGGAAAACCATTTTATTCAATGTAGAGATGTCCTCCACTTCCTGTTGACTGAGTTGTACTTATCTTCCTTACTGATTCCCTTTATTGCAGCCATAATTAAGCAGTTACTTCAGCATGGGAACACCAAACAATTCTAAGACATTCTCCTGTGAAAATTTGCACATTTTAGTTTCACCACAAAACATCCAACAAAGTAATACCAATTTTTCTCTGGCTTCAGAGAAGATATTATGAAGAGGTTTCTACTGCCACCCTGGGGAAAGGGGTGACTGGATCTGGTAGTAATCCTGTAACCTGAAGCCATAAAGCTACAGAGGTCATGGCAAAGAGCAAATACTGAATGCTTGCAAAGCATCTGAAAATTATGATCTTTGTGCCTGTTCTTTTTCAACATTTCTGACCCTTGCAGACAAACTCTCCAAATACATCATCCAGAGCTCTGGCCAAAATTCACGTTGCAGTCTGACCTCCCTCTCTTTCTTTAAGAGGCTTTACAAGTAATTTGCTCAAATAAAATGTAGTTAAGAACATAATTGCTAAGCAGTTTTAACTCATTTACAGATAAGCAAACTACATTCAACTTTGACAAGTTATTTGCTGTCAAGCTTAGTGATCCAGAAGGTATTGTCCATAAACTATTACAGTCCTTTGCCACAGTGCTCTTCAGCCAGTATGAACAGTTGGTATTCTTCCAGCTTTATGAACACATTTTGTCAAGCCCCAGAAGCCAGACTTTGTGACCCCACCATCTGCCATGACCTCTTGTCAGGTTCAGACAAAAGAACTGACACAGATGGCCTCAAAATGGAGATTTTCTTCATCCCCACTTGCTGCATGTGTTGCACCACATAGACAGAAAAACATAAAACTCAACCTTTTTTATTGTTTAGCTGGTTTCTACTGAAATGAAGGTGCATAAAGACAGGTTCAGAGGCCAGAGTACATGAGACACAAAGATTGCTTTATTTAAACTATATTTGTCCCTTCATAAGCCAAGCCTTGGTTTATAATCCACTCCCATAAATTTGCCTTTTGGTCATATATTGTACAGTACAAGGAGCCAAACAAACTGACTTTGTAAACTGAGTTATAGATTCTTCTAGAACATACTTCCTAATCACTTATGCCACTGACATTAAAAAGCCAGTTTGAGCATTGAATTTACAAAAGCCCAGGTAATCAAGCTCTAGTCACAGCAAAACAATAGAAGAGTTTTATCTGTACCTGTTCTCACTACAAGTTAAAAGCCAGATCTATTCTGAAGTTTTGGTGATTCTGGAGCTGAATCCCACTGCAACAAACAGTGCAAAACTAAAAACAGTTATCTGCAGAATAACATTGCATTCCTTCTTATGTTTATTTTCTATCTATTGTCCAAAGTCTTATTTTTAAATTACCCCTATAAGACAATATAAAAGTCTGTTCTCTGCTTTACCAAATTTATCCTGGTTTCTCTTCTAAAATTTTATCAGTACTTGACATCTTCACCTAGACCAGCACCATGCAAAGATCCTCCTCGGTGCCAGAGACCAGCTCCCAACAGAAAATGTCATTCATGTAATATTACACCAGTACTAAACATCTACCAACAAAGACAACTATTGGACCATCACCTAAACTGTTATGATGAAAAGCCTTTATGGAAAACATGAAAAATAAAAATGAGATATTTTAGTATACTAGAATGATTTTTATCACCACTAAGGAGCACTTTTGTCATTTACTTGATAAACAGTATTGCAAAGTGAAAATTATTCCAGGTAGCTGGGTCAGCTAAGAGGAAAGTGTGATGAGTTTCAAGAAAAAGAAACCTGTATAACACCAGCCTTTCCACAAGAAAGTAATTTATACTCTTCATATCCCTCTCCATAGTACTAACTTTCAACTATTACAAGACTGATTTCAGAAGACAGCAGTAACAAAAAGACTCCTTATTAATCAGTACAGGCTCAGATTTAAACCACTAATTTATGCACAGCATCTACATGGCTTAGACCACCTGTTACACATATGCTGCTTCACTGTGTCTCAGTTTTCAGATCAATATGATTTCAAAATTATTAAGTACTTATCAGAAATCCACCTGCTCTCAGGAAGTGTATCTCCAGCTCGTTCCTAAAAACTGTTTCAGTATCTAACTTCTTTTGAAAAGAATTAGATATAAAAAAAATCCAAACAAGACAGGAATGCCATACAACATCCAGCTTGTCACTCAATGAAGCTCTTCAGAAAAGCCAACCAAGGTATTTACTCAACAAGTCACATAGGATGAGAAATAAGTCACTACCTTCAGCTGTCATACAGTAAATTTATTTTGAAAATAACGTTAGAAAGTAGCTCTAAGCAAGCATTTGAAAGGAACTCCTACCATGACATGTATGATAAAGGTCTGGCAGGTATAACAAATTATTTTTCCACCTTTTACTGTGAGGAACTGTATGCCTTCAAAAAAGTCCTAGTAGATAACAGACAAGGTGATTAGAGAGACTGAACAAAGGAAATCTAAGTGTTTTGACCAATGAATGAGATTATGAGTTTTTTAAAAAATAAAATAATTTGAGAAGAGTATTCAGTTTAAAAGTGTCATTGTTTAATCACCTTTACTTGACTTAAAGGCTGCAGCCAATGAATCCAAAGTACAGAAGTTCTCCCAACTATATGGCACAAAAAGGAAATGAGGATGACTGCTTTAAACCAAGATGCAAATGAAAGATAAAACTACCTGAACCTAATTTGAAAGTGAAGATTTCATCATGTAGTTATGATCGAGCAAAATGCCAATGTATCATCAGAAAAAATTAACTGACACCTCCTGGCAACAGCAGTAATAATGACTCAAGTTTACACAGCACAAAGAACCTGGAAAAACAGATGAGGCATTCCTGCAAGTTCAATGAGTATAAACTGTAGCACTTCAGCTCCATGAGGGAGAATCACCAACCCCTGTGGTTTGCTAAAAGCAAATTTCCCCTCAAGGACTTCATGTAGCAAATACTGAGGCAACAAATGAATTGGATCCCATTCCGTACTCTTGGACTCAACCCCAAATGCTACATCCCCATTACTCCCACTATTTGCTGTATTTACTCACTGCTGTACCTATTACATTATAATATGTACCAATGTACATATTATATGACTGTAGATGTATACATGGCTAGCAAAAGCACTGCTGATGGAGGCTGAACATCCTGAATTCCAGGGATGAAGACAGGTCGGAGTGAGAAGAACACATGACATGGGAAGAAAATCCAGAGCTGGATTCAAAGTGTCTCCTAGCTGAAAGTGCTCAAAGTCTCCATTCACTTTATTGCACTGCTGACCCTCATGTTCTGCTGCTTGTCCAGTCCTGACAGTGCTGGGTCCTCAATTCCAGCAACCTGGAACTGGACGCTCCTTCCCTCAACGGACTCTGTTTCTTAGGCATGTTCTTAAACATGCCCCATGTCAGTACCAGCAGTAAACTACATGTCTAAAAATAGGGACAGCCCTCATGGCTTCTTTCAAAATCAATGAGGTGAAGCATGTCTCTTACTGTCCAAATAAGGAGAACATTACATCAAACATGTGGAATAATTCCCAAGCACTTTTAATTCCCCAAACCAGCCTACTGTCATTCACCTGACATCAGAACAGTGAGTAACATTCATGCTGCACTTAAAGCATGATCCAAAATGTCTTTTTGAGTTTTATAGACAACTTTTATCACCACCAAGATAAATCTGGAATTAACAGAAATTTAGCTGCAGGGGTTTTTTTAAGCTTACAATCTATTCTATAAACTTATTTTTTGTTCTCTCACTGAGTTTCTAGCCCATAGCTGACTACTACACAGAGCACAACATTTGGGAGTCTGCAGCTTCAGTGGTAAGAGGAAGGTACAACTTCCTTTCAGAGTAAACAGCACACTGTATTTTCACAAACACATTTTTACCTTAAGAAATTTAATTTTCACAATGGATTGACAAAACATTTAGTGATCTATGTGATGACTGTAAAATACCTTGTAAGATGGTCTTTGTACCTTGCCAAGAAAATATTGATTCCTCTTTCAATCAAGCTCAACTGAAAACAGTTTCTTCTTGACTACTGAGACTTGACACTAGCTTCTTGCTAATACCAGCTCATACACTGTATGATACATCACAGAAAACTCTAGATATTAATCTGGTTTTGTAAGATTTAAGTTTGAGATTTCAAAATTTCCAGAATTATCAGTGCATTGACAAATATATGGAAAAGTTTAACCACACTGTTGAGATATACTTCTGGCTACCCTTTATAGCTGGAAGGATCTTAACATCCAATGAACTGAAGACAATTTTACATTTGCATTTAATTAAAAATCATCAAATTACATAGCAACAAAAAACTTGATGATGAAGACATAGTAACTATTTCTTCCATTTTCCATATTGTTTGCTGGAAACTTTGCTCTAGTTTAAAGCCATTGTTTAACTATTTTTGCATGGGTTGAAGATTATGACAAAATTCACCAAACGGTGAAGGTTACAAAAAACCTCATACTTTTCAAATTATAATTTGCATAAAGGCAAAAAGGGATTTTTCTGGTGATGCATAAACTCACAAATACTGATTACAGCACAGAGAAATACCTGAAGGGCACAATTCCATTAAATACATTGCACTGCTCTGAGATCCCACCCCTGCTAAGATTGCTAAAAGGGATCTTCCACTTTTACCCACTTCTTCCACTTCCCACTCTTTCCCAATGCTGCACACTCTCAACAGCTCCCATTCCTACCCCATCCCCTCAGTGAGCCAATTCAGTTCAATATTGTCAGAATTCCAGCAGTGGGGCTGCAAGGGGGTAGAAGAAAGTTTTCCATATGCTGCCACTCCTGACAGCTCCAAGGGGCACCTAGGCCTGTGTACAGAACAGGACAACCCTCCGATTTGATCCCTGATTGACCAGTTCGGTCTGGTTTTCAGAACCACACCATGATTCCATTTCTTAAACAAGCATTCATGATCCCTCATGACTGATGAATTCATCATTTACTAATGAATTGAAATGTGACAAAAGGTTCGATGCAGTTTGTTCATATAAAGACCACTGTGCGCTTTTGAAGAGTTTACTGGGGTGGGTGCACGCTTCAAAAATCCATTAGGAAGGGTGAAATTTTTGTCTCCAGATCACAGCTTCCTCCATTTCTTATATAGCAAGAAGCAGGATGAATAATTTGCTTTTGATAGAGAGCAGAAGTCTGCTGTTATCTCAAATCAATACACAGCTTGAAATTGTATCAGTTGCACGCATGAAGTTATTGATCTAAAAAAATGCTTGAATGTATTTGCAATTGTAAGTTGAATTTTAAATAAACTGATTTAACTGAATTTTAAATAACCTGATTGCACCTTTAAGAGAACAGAAATATATTTCTCACATTTCTCAAATCTCAAGGTCAAGTTTATAACAAAAGGAAGCTACCTAACTCCTTCCTTCCAAGAAATGCACAGCCCATACACACACAGGTTTCTTATTTCACTCCGAGGACATAAGCTCACTTTCACTTGCAGTTTCTAATCTCATCCATAATTACTGCTCATGTTACCATCATACATTCTTGGATGACCATTACAGTTCACAAGTGACTTTTAGTATGTCAAAGCATTGGCATTCACAAGCCTTAATGAGTAACTACTGATATATTGGCTTTAATACCCACAAACAGCACTATAATAGCTGCTACCAAGTTGAAGAATTCCTCTATACAACGAAAAGCTCACAGCCTTAAAGACAGTGGGTATCTGTTGCAACCTACTAATTTCTTTCTGACCTTATTTTTCTTCCCCTGCCCCAAAAATTGCAATAAGAAAACAGTAAATGAAAATGGTCCCTTATTCACACAGAACACATCTCCTTATACCACCCATGGGTAAATGGATTATGAATTCCTACCAAATTAACCTTCCCATACAGATGTTATAGTCACCCAACAGAGGTCAGTGAGGGACTCTGTTGAACAAAAGTACTAAAGAGGTTGTAAACCACAACTGAATCATTTGCTATTCCCACCCAAACCAACACAAATCTGACAGCAACAGGAACCTGATGGAACAGGAGAAACCTGCCTTGCCAAACAGAGGAGCATACTCTAAGTTCCACAGGAAAAAAGTAAGTTAGGCTGCAAGACCAGAATTACATTCACAAATGGATTTTGGTCTATAGATGTTAACAAAAATTCCATGTTTTGGACACAGGCACTCCATTCATTGTTAGCAAAGAATCGAGGAACAGAGGCACAGTCTCAGCTACCATCACTGCTTTCTCTGACCACTGTTTGTGTAAAACCTGGAGGTCAGGGCACATCTCACTGACTGAAATAACACAAAACCAGACAAAACAACATCATCTTTATAAAGTGGATTATTTCTACAGGTCATGTCAACTAACAGCAGGTTCAGGAGTTTTGTGAAAAACCTGGCTGTTCATGTCAGTCAAATATCCTACAGACTGTAGACCAGGAAGATCCCAGTGCCGTGACAATTCTGGATAATGCCTTCAAATGCCTCTAAAGAAAGCCCTCCTAGAATTCATGCTTAAACGATTTGGGAAGTTACCAAAAATCAAGCTGTCTTCTCTTTAAACACTATCAAGTCAGAAAGAATGAATTGCTGCAGTTCACAACCAAGCACACTAACAAAACCAAACACTCATCTTTTCCCAGCTTGGTTCCAGGCTCCATAGCGACAGCCAATACTGGATGTGAGCAGGCTAAAGCATTATTTTTCACCAAGTCAGCACTACAAAAATCTAGAAGTTACTTCAGGTTTAAGGAAAGACAAATATCCTCAAAAATGGCTTCACAGTAGGCTGTGGATTTTGCAAACCATATTCTGAAAGGCAAAGAGTTTCTTCAACAGTACTAAGTGAAGAGCTGGGCCTCGAATTATTTTCAAACATCATCCCTTTTCATTTAATTACTGTTCTGTATTTCACTAGAATTATGATATTCTAAAAAGTTGTGCTTTTGTTACAGTTCCATTAATGTATATGACAATATCTTAACATACATAATGGTCTTGCAAAGTGAACTATTGTAGGCCTGCAATTTGACTTGCTTAGATTGATTTTTATGCTATAAATATTGAAAAGCATAAAAGTAAGGTTGAACAGTCTGTAAAGCCCTTTATTGGAAACTATCACTGTACACAAGAAATCAGACCAAGGAGCAAAGGAGCTCCTTTAAGGAAACTATGAAAGTAAGATCACTTATAACTGCCTCAGATTCTTACAGAAGAGTCATAGTCTACAAATAAAATAATGGCTGGAAAAAGAATTAATTTCATTCTAATACTGGATGTTACAAAACACACATGAAGAATCAATCCAGAAAACTGTTACAGAACTCTCACTCCCTACCACACCTGCACCTTTTACAATATTTCCTTGCATATCCCTGGTTTCTCAAATGCCACAGGCATTTGTGCTCTCAGCTCCACCATGGTATGTGCACTATTACCACACCAAGACATTGAGACTGTTTTTCACCTAATACCTAAAGTGTTTTGATAAACCCATCTGATTCCAGGGGTTGCCTGGCTTTATGCACGAAAAAATCCACAAATGTATTTCCTTGCAGCAGGCCAGACAGCTGATTTGCCCTATTTTAGGATTCATTGTTGGTTCATTAAGAGTCGTTTACAGTGAATGTAATTGGAAAGGCAGTGGAGAGTCTTATACCATTGCATTCAAAAAAAGAAAAAGCAAACAATTTAAGAAATTAGCACTTACTAGAGACAGCCCTAAGAACATTATTTCAAGGTAGCACACTAGAAGAAATGCAATTCCAAAACCTGAAATAAAGCGGCTATCGCTAGAACTCATGCTGCTCCACATTAGGGTGCAGAAATTTAAATATTTCTGTCTACATAGGATGGGCTGCAGCAGCTTTCCCCCCATACCATGCAAGTCTCTGTCCCTATATTGCATTTAGATTCACATTCAGCCTTCAGAGGCACAGTGACAAGGTCTGCACATCTGAAGTAACATCATATATCCCTGAAGAGGATGTAATGCAGGAATTTTGGTCTCTGTTTCTTCACTAAACCTATAACAATTCTAGCCAAAGCTACTGAAAGATCTTCACTGGGAGGGTGCTCACAACTGTTCAGGAAGTGTGTCCAGATGCACCAGTGCTGTCCAACATAGACAAGAGTAGACAAAGATAAGGAATTCTCTTGTACTACTGACATCCCCTGCAAAACAGCCCTGCTGCTGCCCAGCTGGATTGCTTGGCCTGTGCCTTTTACACTGGAGAGCTGCTGCCAAGATGCTGTTCTGAAAACTCTACAATCCCACTTTGTAAAGTGAGGCTGCCAGTCAGAACCCTCTGCAGCAACTGAGAGCATTCCTCTCATTGTTGTGTTTTCTATAAAATTAATTATATTAAGATAGTACAAGTCAAATGGTTTCTTTTTGCTATGCTGCAGTAGTGATTTTTGTTCAAAGAGGAAGTGGTTAAAAGAAAGCCAAAGAATTTCACAGCAATATAAAATCACTCTTAAATTCACGCATGAGATGATCTTATTAATATTTAATAATTTTCATTTTTCCCCTAGTAGAGAACTAATTAATTTGACTTGTTACTCTGTCCTCTTCTAGAGGCACGAGACTCGCTTCACAGTAAGAAACTTTTCAAAGGAAAACTTGACTTTTTCCTCTTGACCACCTCTCCTGCCAAGTTTTTTTTTCTTCTATAATGCAAACTTCTCCTTAGTCCTCCATGTTTCTCCATGTGTGCTACATTTAACACACGTTACTTTGAACAGAAATTCCTGAAATTCAGTACTTCACTGCATAAAAGATGTCAGTGAGTATCCACAGCATTGGCATAAATATGAGCTGTGAAATACAGTTCTACATTTGCCCTGTAACACTGATCCTCTCAGTCTTTGCCTCACAGATCCTTTTTTGTGTATGACAGGATATAATACAATCAAAAGAACTGAAATTAATTTGGGAAGGGTAAAGGAACAGAGAAAATTTATTAATTTCTTTTTTAACAGCATCCATTTTTACCAGCATAATGTTATTTTTGAATCAAAGATTGTATCAAGTTGCAATTTGTTACAGCACCACACAACCTCCAACATTTTACTATCTTCTGTCAACATAATTAAGCTACATCAGAGATAGAAGTTGAAAAAAAGTCACTGTGAGCCACATTAATGAAGAGTCAAAAAAACCCCCTGAACTGCTTTCAGAATTATGAAAACTGGTCAAGAAATAATTTGTAATTTTTTTAACCCAGTATACTATATCATATCAATTAAAACTACTCATTTTCTCTGTCAAATCAAGAATTTACAGAGAAAATGAAACCCAAAGTCCTTTCTCCAGAGGAGAACACCGTAAGCTGTGATACTCTGCTCGGCATCCCTCCTTCACTCACTGAGGGAGCACGCTCTCATTTGCGGTTTTCTTCCACATTTCGAGGGAAGTTTCCTTATTCCGTATTTTCCTCCTATTGTTTGTGTTTTCAGCTCCAGCAGACGGTGTTTACACTGAGTTCACCTCTGCCGCTGAGCCCTTTACAACTGGAAGCCGGGGCAGGCCTGTAACTCCCAGGAAGAGGCAGGCAGGGAAGTTTTGTTGTTGTTGTGCCGGACTGACCCTCTCCCGATAATAGCCGCGGGTGAGAACCGCCCCGACACGAAGTTCAAGCAGCACTGAGCAGGGCCAGGAGCTCGGCCGGTGCCTTCCCGCTCCGGGGCCGGGCCGCCGCTGGCTCCGCAGCCCGCACA
>VWYP01017759.1:482900-517781 GCA_013400435.1 Pycnonotus jocosus | reverse complement strand
AAAAAAAGGCACTAGTTCCATTGAAAGCAACGATGCAAATTTGTTAAGTCTTTCTCGAGTGCAGCCAGGCACACATCCAAGGCGTTCAGTTACCCATTTTGCACATTTCTCTAACACAACTTCAGTTTAATGCCACTGAGTAAGCCGAGCAAAACAAGGTTTATGGGGACACAAACACTATTTATGTGCTTTAGATCCCTGCAGATCATACATGTACTATGTTAAACATGGTAAACTTTTTTCTTGCATTACAGACAACATTAAATGCTCTAGAAAGACACATTTTTTGATGCTGTCCACTAAAAAAGGAAGGAACATCAAGAAAACAGGTGTTCCTGAATGCCAGACTAAGGAAAATATTACCAAACAAGGCCTTTATATTTACTTCACTGGGGCAGTTTACTATTGAAAATCTTACATGTGCTTAGGAATTTGCAGATTGTGGTTTTAGTTCCTTTTCATGCTCTATAAAACACTTCCATGACATGTAACAACACCTTTTATCAATACTGGCAGTGTTATGCAAGATACATTCACAAAAGCAATAGAAATACACAAATTATGGTGTACTCTCTAACAGGTACAAACACAGTCACTAACATGACACACGCCCTGACACAAGTGCAGGAGGCACACACTACCTTAAAAAAGGAAGCAAACCAGAAGCAACCAGGTTGGCTGGTTTACTGCACTATTATTAGTTACCACAGCTAAACAAACACTTGAACCCAGCCTCAATAAAGACACTTGGGCTTCTTGGATGTCTTTTTCGTTCATTGGTTTATTTACTTTTTTGCATGAAACACTGATAGAAAATGTAAAATTGCATATACTTTCTAAAGTGATGAAAGCAACATTGAGACAAAAAAATTAAACACATGTAAAAAAAATAGCAGTAAAAGCTGCCATATTTAAAATAAAAGTTAGTATGAGTGAGGTTTTAAAACAGTTTTAATGCCCTTCTGTGCAGCAAAAATCAAGACAGCACAGCACCTGTAAAAACATACCTAAAGCTTATTTCAAATCCATTATTAATTAACAGGTACCACTTTTAGATATCATCACACTAAAGATTTCCTGAGAAGATAAAATCAATTTTTCTTGTAAAAGATAAGCAAAAGACACTTTGATCAGTAACCAAATTTCTTCAAAATCGGTCTGCTCAGTCTTTGGACAACTTCATGTCACAAGCTGTGGCAAATGCTCTGATCTCCAAAGGTTGCATTCTGGGAGACTTTCAGACACCCCCTTTGTTTCAGAGCCTTACTCCCTACTTTGAACTTCTCCACAACAGAACTCACACCTCTGTAGGCCATTTGAAAGGTTCAGCTGGTAAATATACCACGGCCTTTTTGTATCCTTAATTTGTAGTGAAGTTTCTCTCCTGTAGATTTGAGGCTAGTGAAAGGAAAACAGCTTCAATTCCTGCTTCAAATTAAACAGTGACAGTGGTAAAATGGTTATCTAGAGTGTGTCCTCTAGGACACCACCTGGAACAAGAGGACTACATAATGTCTTGGGTATCTTCTGTGTCTAGCTGTGCCATTGCCAGGGTGAAAACCATCATCACATAAAGGTGCAGTACCAGGCACATGGTGCAAGGTTGCCTTCAGGAGAGTGTTTTGAACAGAATCAGCTTCAGCTCCTATTAGAGCTCTGTCTGGGAGCAACATTGCCTGTCCAGCCCAACAAAACCTTCAGGCTATCAAGAGAACCTAAGTCAAGGAGCCTTCAATAAAAGAGCAATAGGAGGACATGATACCAAGGCAGATGTTGAAACTAAACTCCCTCAGTAAGAACAAAGTGTAGAATACCAGTGACTGAGGCACAAACTTCTGCCCAGAGTGCCAGACTTAAAACCTTTCTGCTTGGCCTTGGAGAGAGAACCTTCTTGCTAATGAGCATTTTCTTTAGCAGTGACTTTGTGATGACAGAGGAAAATCCCAAGCTGAATCCAGGTGTTAAAGCAAAGCAATTGTTTCACAAATCCTATAAGTGCAGAATCTTACCTTACAGCAGGAGGAGTGGAGGGAATCTCATCGAGGGACTTCACATTGGAGTCTTGGCACTACAGCCTGGCATGTTACTAGAAATCAGCAGACACACTTGCTTCTGCACTTCATTTAAGGATTCACATTAAAGAAGGTTAAGGAGAATTGGAAAGATACCCAGAGAAAAGGAAATTCCCAAGATGTAGCACAGGTTGAAGGGCAGAATGGAACAGAAGAACAAGAAAAATTGCATGTTAAGCTAGGGATGATAAGTAAATGAGGTGGAGTCTGAACACAGCTAGAGGAGATGCTCTAACTCAGGGTATATGATTGAAGGAAACTGAGGAAATTGTGTAAGATTTGATCTTCTGTGTATCAGCACAACAAAATTAATTACAGTTTTTCATCCCTCTTCCAATGATATTAAATCTATAAACATTTCTTATCTCCAGTGTCTGTGGAATACAAATCACCCATAGCTTGAACTTGATATTATTCTGAAATTAATATGTTTAATCATTTTACATATTGGAAGCTGATTTACACATAATCCTGAGAAAATTACAATAATTTAATATTGGAAATAAGCAAATATGTAAGAATAATTAACTACAAATTTTTTAATTACAATTTATTTGTTTAAAAAATACAAAGGTAATTTATAGCTTCAAAAATAGACTTTTTACTCCCTTTTAGCTAATAATGATAGGATTTTAAAATGGCCTTGAAGATACAAACAGTACAGATTTTTACAAGTTAGACAGCATACCTGGAATTGGTTTTAATGTATCTGTGCTGGCCACACCAGATAAAATTGCTTTTGGTCTTTAGAAATTTTTTTAAAATTGAGCTACAAGGTAGCTACACAGTATCAGCTACAAAAATCCTGGATTTTTAAAAGGAGTGTTGAAAGCCTATTTGTTTTTGTATTTCATCTTGATCTAGTGCACAAATAATGTGATCACAGCGCTCAGTGTGAACCAAAAGGTGGTAACAGGCTCCTACCAAAACAATGTCTTTGTATGCAACTGAATTCCTCACAACCCAGCCCCAACAATCATTTTGTTTCTTACCAATGCCCAAGGGAGTAAATGTGCCTTTTACCCTTCCTTGATGATTAACATATCCAAGATTTTAAAGATGTGAAGGGAGGAGAGCTGCTCAGTAGAAAACCCATGACAGCTAAAACAGCCCATGTGCAGTACATGGTAGGATTTGAGCAGCTGGGCCACCCAAAGGAGGTCACTGAAGGGACACAAATGCTGCAGCTGGACCACAGCTGCCACAGAGATGATGGGAAGGTTCATTACAGTATGGTAAGTAATCCAGCAGCAGGGGGGGAACCAAAATACCACACAACTTACAATGCACCATCACAAATTCCAGTTATGGTTTTTTACTGTCCTGTTAATGTCTAGATGTTATAAAATATGAATTAAACAGTCTTAATTCTTCTAAAATTAAAATGCCGATTTCTACCAGTGTGGTGAGTGTTTCATTGCTTGCAGCCATGCATCCACAGCAGGTCTGTATTCCTCTGAATCCTTTTGGGGTTCAAACACTGCTTCTATTTGCCTTAGCTTCTTTAGTTGTTTTTTGTCAGTCCAAAATCCTATAAACAGAAAATTCATTCTCCAGCTCAACTGCAGATATGTTATTTTTCAGTTGTTTTAATCTATTTCCAAGAGATCCAAAGCAGAAACACAGTAAGAAATAATGACAGGTTTTCTTTACTCTACCAACAACTTTCTCAGAGGGAAGCATATTTTTAATATTGTGAAAATCCTTTCCAATAGGATCCACTTGTTTGGAATCCTGACAACAGCGCATCTGCTTAACTGGGATGGTTTCCAAGGAACAACTCTGGTACACTGAAGTTCCCTTAGGTTTCAGCCACAAAGTGCTTTTGGTTGCAAGTTCTTCTCAATGAAGAGGGGCCACAGAAACCAAGACTTAGCTGCTTTCCTAGTGTCTTAAAAACTGTATAAATGGCAAGAAACAGCTAGTGTTACAGATTCCTATTAATTTATATTATTAAATCATTCTTGTCTGTCAAGGGTCTCAACTTTCTTGCACTTTCAATTGCTGAATAAGTCTTACCCAACCATATAGTTCTTACCTTCATTTGTGTTATTTACATAGCAAAACACTTCAACAAAAACAATGTTTGTAGGTGCATATTAAGCAAAACCATCAATAGTTTGTACCTTTCAGTATGGTTAACAATATGAAACAATTCTGTGTGAGCAGAGCTGTTTTTCCTGTTAATAATTGATTTTGTATTTCCATCCCTGTGAAAGCCTCAAAGGATAAAGGCTGTGTTCACAGAGCACAGCACACAGCTTCAGTGGGAGTGACAGTGCTGCAGGTGAGCACAGTGGCTCCCTGGCCATGTGGTCCATCCCCAGCCAGCATCACTCAGGCAGCACCAGTATGGGAATGGACATGGAGTGCCTGAGTCAAGGAGGAGGAGGCTGCAATGACAGGATTTACTTTTCTTCCCTAGTAATACATCCTTCTAATTGTACTGTACAGAGAAACATAAACACTATTTACCTTCGATTCCCACAAAAATGGCTAAAGTAATCCTTTGGGGGGGGTTACAATTATTTGAAGTTATGCCCTTTTTTTGTCTGATCTCTTTTCTATTGTATTTACAACATGCATTATAAAGGGTGAAAAATAATTTTTAATGTCTACATACCTGAAGCAAGGCCTGCTAGAAAAGCTGCACCAAGACTAGACATGTCCGCATTTGCAGGTTTTTCTATTTTCTTATTAATTAAATCTGATGTCATCTGCATGACAAAACTATTATTACTGACACCTCCATCCGCTCTATAGGGAGAAGGGAAGAAGTAGTTAAAAAAAATGTGTTAAGTGCTTATTGCCAGCATTTCAGAAAACAACGTTTGGTATTTCACACTTGTGCATAAATCTTCCTGTCACTCATGCACAAATGCATTTCCACTTCATGGGTAAATTTAGAGGACAGAACAAGGTGCCAAAAAAAGAAGAAGAAAAAAAGAGTTTATAAACTCAGAGAGGAATGGTAGACAGACAAAGACATAGGACACTATCAAAAGCTCTAAAAGTTCTGTCTTTTAAAACTATACATCTTGGCTGAAATGTTAGGGTTTCTAACAGAACTCTTACATAGTTACCACCACAATATGACAACAGTCAAAACCATTACACCAAACAAACCCTTTCACATGTTCTCAGATCTGGAAAAGTTCCTATTTCCAGGCTACCAAATCTTTGTATTAGTTAGCTAAAATGCCTTCACAGTTGCTTCTTTTTAAGAGGAAGTTCAGGATGAGGCTTCCATCTGTCTATTTTCTTAATCTGAGACCAATTTAATGGAGAAAACTAGAACTTATCAGTGCTGATCTTTAATAATCTGAGATTTCAAATTACTCTAGCGAACAAAATAACTGTAAGAAAAAGCAATCTTTGAAATGTCCTAGATAGCTTCATTATGCTTTTGTACTCCAATACCAGCTATGTATGGAGCTGTTGCTCTGTTAAATGTGGTGCAGAGAAGACATCTAGCATTTATTGCTATAGAAAGTATTGGGTAATAAAACTCATTAGTTGTAGGACATGTGGACTAAAGCTCTGGGCTCTTTCTCTGTACTTTCCTTGATGGTGTTGATACAAGCAAAGAGAAGTAATAGGAATCTATAGAGGACTAATGAAAACAATGCCCAGAGACTAGGAAGGAAGGCATACAGGACAATAACTAAAAAAGGAATGAATGAATTTATGGGATAAAAACAACAAAAAGTCAAAGGTAACTGACAGATGCAAAAGATGTGCAGGCATAAGGATGGTAGATCAGTTTGCAACCTTACTGAGAACCCCAATGAATGTGTCTCATCATGTTTTAACATTTAATCCACAAGCTGAATTGCTACTGATTTTATTTAAGTAATACAGACACTATATAAAACTGCAATTTTATATCCATGAATAAAAAACCCCATGATCATGCAATTTAAAGTTTACATTGCAATATAAATGGAATCAGAATTCTAATGCTCCCTATGCTGTATTTCCACACTTCCCATAGTTTAAGAGTTTTTTCAGAGTTTCCACTTTTAATGTGACTTCTCAAATTTTAGATGCAATTTTCTGCGTTAAAAAGCTTCCTAATTAATCCAAGTTCTGGCACTTTTCATCTTTTCTTTAAACCCCTAATCCTGGCTGTTTCGTTACCTTTCCCTGCTCTCTCCCAATATGTGATGGAAAGCAGAAACTTTGACCTCCTCCCTCTTCTGTACTGTTGCTTTTTTTCCACTGCGAGTTTGATTTCTGTCTACATGCCTGCCAGTCTGTTCTTCCTCTGCAGAGGCACAGGAGGGATGGGAAGGCTCGCCTCTGCTCCTGACTGTAGTGCCATGCTGACCCCTGGCTGCCTGAAGTAGCAATTTTGTTGCCGAGCTTTCTGAGCCTCTGAGGGCTGGAGCTTCTGACAACTGATGTGCTCAGAGAAGGTCTCTACCAAAATGTGAAATGGAGTCTTCCAGCAATGTTTAAATCAGCTAAATGTTGCATAGGCATATTCTAGGAATTACAGTTACCTCACTAAATTTGATATGGTTCTTCAAAGATTAAAGTAAAACCAATGTCTTAACAATTGAATTGTAAAACTAACCCCCCTCTTTCCCTCACAAATAGAACCAGTTTTAACCAATGTCTTCAAAAAAGACCCAGCACAGAAAATGTCAGTATGAAAGAATGATGACAAAGGGTAGAATGACCTTGGTGGTAGGCATTGCTACATGCACTCTAGTGCTACCTGAAAACATGGATATGCCTTCTTTTAATTTTTCTTTTAATAATTAAAGCATTTCATTGCTCCCCTTCTAATAATCACCAATGCCAATAGCTGTGAGTAGACTACTGCTGCTTAAGTTACATTAACATTTGACTTGGAAATAATCTACTTCTAAACAGCAGAATTTTTATAGAAAGATAAAATGCATAATAAAGCTCAAACCTGTTTAAAATCAAACTCTTAATCAAACTCTTATATATCAAATTTAAAAGTTACAGGGAACTTACCGAATAGTTTGAAGAGGAATGTGCACCTTCTTCACAATGATATCATAAAGCAGTTTGTTTCTTTAAAAAAATATTGGTTGATTAAGCATTATATATTCCATGAAGCATTTTCAGTATCTACATAGTCAGAAAATAAATGCAAGGCAAGAAAGGCCTTAGTTCTGTTAGAACTGCTGCAATAGTTGAAAGGTTTCTAGAATGCATAAATGAAAAGCCCAAGCCCACTGAAACTGGTGTTTGGTTTTTGTCACTGTTACAAAGGCACAACTATGGCTAAATCATGGCCCATTTTATAACAAGTCACTGTAGAAGGTTCATTTTTCCCACTTACAGTTACTGATAGGTTTCTAGAGATGCAATTGTTGATGTAACAAGTAGCTTAGAGTGAGAGAAGTAGGCCAATAGTGCTAATTGGAGTTTATCCAGCTATTCTGTAAGGGGAATATCTGAAGCCTTCAAGTTTGACTTTTTTCCTCAAACCATTTCATTTAATGGGAGAAAATCTAAACACAAAGGATATCTACTTTATTCCAGTTATTTGTATGCAGTATTTAAATAAGATGGATGAATTCTTAACATCCCTTAACATCCTTTTCAAGACATCCATATGTCAGTTCAGAAATTACTGCATCTCATGTTCAGGCTTACAGTGCAGAAGGAAAATGCATTAGAAACCAGTTGCAGCAATTCAGAATGCTGCTCTCCTCCAGACATCTTTTCTGAGCTCTTTGCAGGAGATTTTTATGCCCAAAGCAAAGCTGCTGACTACATGGAAGGAATCACATCAGTGCTCCCTAACTGGCCACAGTGAAGTGTGAGCCAGTTTCAACCCATACTCAGCTCCAGTTTGAGGCACGTTGAGGGGTGGCAAAGCAGTGAGATACTGATATGGTATCAGCAGTGACATCTTTAGCCTTCACACATCTGGAAGCTGCTGTCCAGTCACATCTTTTAAGACGTTTAAGAGGCCTGTTACTTTGTTTTATAAAACACCAAAATTTCAAACTTTAAACAAAAGCTAATATAAAACTTCCAGCTTCATGGATACTTTAAACACAGCTGGAGAGGACTACAGCTTCTGACAAAACACTGTAGGAGAGGAAGGACAAACCTCAAACAAAACACTTTTAAAACATGTAGAAAACAACATTATTTAAGAATCTCTAGATGGTTAGTTAATGACAAAAACTCTGAACTAACAAATATACACAAATTTATTTGTAAAGTGTTAACAAAAAAGGAAGCAGCTAAAACTCCTTTCCAGTGTAACTGTAGTGTACTGTACAAACTGTAAAAGTCCATGTACCCATTTAATGCTGCTGATCTAAATAAACACAAACATAAGAAAATATAAGCCAGATAATTTAACAAGCAGTACCTGAAAGCTACAGATTCCAATATAGCTCGAACAAGATGGTTTCTGTTAGTGGAAGGTTTCACCCCCACAAAAGCGGCACATAAATATGGGTCATCCCCAGAAACCTGCAGAAAAGAGGTCACCATGAGTTCAGTGAATTGTATTTATAGGCTTTTGTGAAAGAAGTTAGAGTAAAAAAGAAATAACTTACGACAATTACAGGCAGCATAGTGAAAGAAGAAAATGGAAAACAATATGTAAGAGGTATATAGTGTTATTTTAGCTTAGTCAATGAACAGTTCAAATTGCTTCTTTCAACAGCAAAACATTTAAGTGACTTCTTCCAATTATGACAAACTAAAAAAGATTAATCCACATAATTTTCCTTTAAAATACATTTAAAGTGTATACTAAGTGTCTAAGACAAGGCACACTCATATTACTGATATTGCTGTTCTCTAACAAGATTTCACACAAGCCCCCTCCTGAATTGAAAAAAAGATTAATTGACTTTCAAAAGTAATACTGGAAAGGACAATATTACTCTTTATTGATGTATACTACAGCCTGTTATCAGTGACACTGAAGGAAGCTGAGCTATCTGGAGAAGAAATTAAATTCTTCTTTGCTTTATTTCATTAGCATGCAGAACTCAGACAAAGGTAAGGTAAATAAAAAACACTAGGACTGAGAATGATCAAACTGAGTATGGCTAACTCAAACTTTCAGCAACACACCAAGAAATGACTGAAGGCCAAACAGTTACTAAGTTCCTGAGTTTGATCTTTCCCAGGAAAAGTGTTTAAGTATTTGCATTTCTTAACACCAGGACTTGTAATCTTGCTAATATTTACATACTTTTAAATATTCTGATGAATTACAACCTACACCTTGGAAAAAGGCAGAATAAAATTAATTATTTTAGAATAGTGATTAGAAGTATTGTCTCAATGAAAGCTCTGCACTTCATAGCAGAAAAGCTGTGACATTGGTTTGTGTCTCTGCAGGCACTGCCTGTGTAACTGGGGGCAAATAATTTAGTTTATCTGTCCAGCACTAATTTTCCCATTTGGCAGGGTTTTTCTCAAGGGGAGGAATGGCATTTAACCATTCTGATATGACAATGGCCTTCATGTATCATGATGAGCAACAGACAGAAAGAACCTCAACAGTACAGAATAAATACTGTGATAAGATGCAAACTATTATCTTTTAAAATGTAAAAATTATTTTGAGTTATTAAAATATATTCTTGATTTTATTATTAATAATAATTTTACCTGCAAACCTGGAATGAAACAAACACCTTGAGAATCAGCAACACTCTGTGCCATTTCTGCTGTTTCATCTACACTGGTGAAAAGTTCTGTAAAGATACACAGGTTGTACGATGTTATTATTTCCCTCAATTTCTTCATTTTGTCTCACTAAGGGAAAAAAATCTAGAGTCAAGACTACTCCTTTTGTAATATTTTCAAACAACATCTTCTAAGGGAAACTCTCTTCTCTACTCCATATCCATCAGTCACATCAATAATCCCAAACTATTCAGGCTAAACTCAAAAGGATCCTCTCTTATCTGCTGTGCTGTAGCCTTTTAATCCTCAAGACATAAATGGGAATTAAGAATGATAATGGCACCCTAAGAGTGCTAAAATCTTAGATTCATAGAACATATTTTTCCCCCATGTTGTTACTGTCAGTCCAACCACCTAACAACTACAGAGAAAGTCCTTCATATCCATACTTTATCAGCATCCTTAGTATCTTTACAACTGACACAAAAGGTAATAGATTACTTCTTCTTGAAATAATGCCTCTTGGATAGACACTGCTGTTATCCTCTGTCCAGCCAGATGACTCCTTTCGTAAGTCTACAGACATTCCTCTTTAGCTTGTTCTTCACTCACATGCAACTCTTGTACTAACATCTATCTTCCACATTGTAACTAATGATGTGCTTATGTGGCCACATAACATGATTTTACAGAAGATTGGAGGTCTCCTGTACATAAGAGTTATTGCTTTTTCTTGTATAAAAAAGCGAATTTTCCTGTTAAAGGTAAATTAGTTTAATCTAGCTCAACTTACCTTTGAAAAGCCTATCTTAGTAACTTATCAAGAGTTTCACTTTACCTTTGTAACCTTTATGAATTTGTGGGAAAACTATGGATTCTACTGTGCTCAGACTAATAAACCTAAATCATATTTTTTCCTTCTTGCTGTCTTTGCTATTACTGAATTATACATATAGTACCTCTACACCAGGACAGAAAATCAAAAATCTTCATATGGACTTCATATGGAAATTCCACATACTACTACTTCTTCAAAATTCTTAGAAGTTATATGATTCTACTAAAAGAAGTCCACTAAACTAAGTTTGCCTTGCTGCAGAAATTGCTACTTCCAAACCTTTACCACTGTTGTGTCTCAACTTCATCCATGTTGACCTTTATTGAGGTCATTAGCTTACCTTGTGTTTAGGCCCAATTCCTTCTGTAGAGCTAAAGTTTTGCCATTCTCTAAAACTGATAAAAGTTTCTGAATTCTGCTTCTCTGTGACAATATTTTCAGAAAATACAGGCCTTACTTTTTACAGAGTTCAAAGCAGCTTGCCTTTTATTTATCCCATCTCTAAAACATCCCCCGTTTTCTTTCTATGGAAGCGACTGTAGGTCATGACCATTTTACTACTGACTAGCTAAAAATCCTTTATATTTCTGCATATACCAATGATATCTATTTTAATTACAGATGAATTCCATAGGGATAATTACCCATTTTAATTATGGAATCTGAAGTAGCAAGCTTGTATGTGTAGCACTGACACTTGGGTCTGCAGCACTGAACTGTGTATTGGTCTGAGTCATTTCCTCCCAACCCTGGTGGCTGTTAGTCTCTGTGCTTAGATAAATGTTGGATGAAGATGTGAGGATCAATCTGAGTCATGCTTAACCCTTAGGGGCACATACTAGAGCACACATGTGTACACATGCACATAAAGCTGACAGCTTCAACAAATGTGGAATTTTGTGGTGAGTTACACTTGAGAAAAACCCTTCCCACACAGTCCAAAGTTTGAGACACTAATCACTTTTTTTCTCATCCTAGTAAAGATGTGCTAAATTTCTAAGTAAGCCAAATAAAGTTTGAAGTTCTAATTTAGAATACCGAGAACAGTTGTCCTATAACCAATCAGTGGTTTTGAACATCAGCTACTATAGAGATAGTATTTTCTTAGTCTGTCATTAAACTGGAATGCAAAACATTTCATCACAAAATAATAACAACAGCCAAAAGGCACATTCATTTCCATGTGAAGCAACTTACTGTTACTTGCAAAATTCTTCATGTTATTTTCATAGAAATCAAACCTGTTATTAATTATGAGATGTACAGCTCAAGACCTCTTGAAAGCAAGTGAGGAGTAAAATGTTTCAGGAAAATAAAAGCCTAGTTAGGCAGGACAGTCTGAGGCAGAGACTGAAGTGGAGATGATTGTGCAAACCAAACTCCCTGCAGCAAACACACTCAGCAGAGTGCCTACTAAAAAGACTGTGCATTTCTGCTGTCCAAAGCATGTAGACTACTTCCCTCAATTATGAATAATAAAATCAAATCCAGTAACATAACTCTGAACCCATAAAAAAGCTTCTTAAGAATTTATATATTTCACCCTCTATAAAACTAAAGAACTTACCTGTATCCTGAGCCCATTTTATGGCAGTGCCAATGTCTGATATAGAGCCTTCAGTTAAGTAAACAACTTCTTCCCCAATCTTCCAACCGATCAGTGGGTAAAGACCTTAATTATTTTCCATTAAACAAAACGTGAGTAGAAATATATATATATATATATATATACATATATATACACACTTTATTCAATTCCTTTCTAGAATTCAAACTAAAGAAGTCACTGACAGAGGTTAAAAGTATTGTTTAAAACTTCAGTGATGGGATTACAAGAGAACTGAGCAACAGGTTGTTAGACCAAAGTTAACCTAAAAAATTGCTATCAAATTACAAAAAAAACCACCTTTAAACTGAAGATCTATCTGTGCCTGCTTTTATTTTTTATATAAGAGATTGTGTATATCTAAAAATTTATCAATGCTTTTCTATTTAAGTCCATCCAACTTTCCCCAAGGGTTTCTAAAGAGTAAGAGTGTTTTCCCCCAAAACATAAAGCACTAAGGCATGGCTCTCAGATGTAAAAACAAAACTGAAACAGACATATACACACAAAAAAGCAACACAAACTTAGAGCATAGATCTTACTCACAAAGGAAGATGAAAGTTATGTAGTTTTTAATTCCCAGTTTAATATGCAATGCTTCCTCACACAGAAAGCAAAAAAGAAAACAACTTTCACCTGCACTGCAGGTAGAGAAATGGCTTTTCAGGTCACTGGATGAGAACCCAAGCAGTCAGTGGTCACTGCAAGAACTTCACCCAGTCAAGCACAGTAACTGCTGGAGTGAAGAAAAAACCCAGACTTTATGGAACCCTGCTGAGGACTTCTGATCTTGGGTAATGCAATGAAGGTAAACAAGTCCCTGTGTACCTTTACAAGGACCACAAAACCATCAGAAGGATCTAGGGGTTCTCTTTGCTTTCTCAAAGTGACTTTGCTGATGTGTATGTTCCTTAGAGAATCAGCTCCAGTTTGCCTGCCTGCATCCAAATGAGTTGTGTGGGAGTAGCAGTGCAATTGCAGAAACGTGTTAGCGCTAGAGGCACTCTGGTGCTTACAGTATAAAACCATCAGCAGCACTGATTCAAGCCTGTATTTATCTCTTGAAAGGGGAATGTAACCTATCTAACTCCAGATCATCCATGCAGGTGTCCCTTGAAATCCTTGGTTGTTACCAAAGGAAAAGCCACAATAAAAAAAGCCCAAAAGATTAATTGAGCCACAGATCCTCAAGAAGAGCTGCTAATTAGGGACAGAGACATCTATCCATCATGTGGCCTCCCTAAAAGTGCTCACATCAGAGTCTCTAGCAGTGCAACAATTCCACCTCTATGAAGGGATCCCCATGATACTTGGCATGATCAGAGGTATTAAGAACCCTCAGACCACCAGAGGTAGCTTTTAAACCTAATAATTTAATTAACCAACATAATTCCATCACTGAATTGTGAGGCAAGCTGTTCTTGAAGGAACTACTTTATTTTTCTTATTTTCAAACTGTTATATGTAGGAGCTAAATGTAGACCAGAAACTAGAACAGCAGCTACTGAATAGCTTGCACAAGGATGCTGCAGGGATTCATCTTTCAGTTTTAAATACATATGTCAGTTTTAAAGATTGAACACATTACATTTCATGCCCAGGGCACTGAGAAAGCCAGGCACTTAACTTGTCCCATTAACCATACCCTGCAACAGCCAAAGAACATAGGGAAAGTAATTTTAACATAAATAACAGCCTAAAGCAGTAGAAGTTTCACAGCACTGCCTTAGGAGATCTTAACTCCTATCAGAACATAACAGCTAAATTTAAAAACTTTACAGCATGATTTTTGCTATTACATTTTAACAGATACACATGTATTATTACCTAAGTAAAAATATCATAATAATGAAATAATTAATTAGCACAAAAAGCATTTGCATTCAGAGGAAATTCAATGTCTATGCTATTCAGTTCTGACACATCACATGTATTTTTCAAGGGTCCTTCAAGACTTGAGCTGGTAAAATTCTCTTAAGCATACTGCTGTCCTCCTTCCCAGCCCCACCCCATTTTAAGGAGTAGACATCCTGAAATTAGTAACTCTTTAAAAATACGACAGACAGAGAGAGACTGTGTAGGCAAATTTACTTCAGTATCATCTTCAGTGTTCCTCTCTTGACAAATAGCTATCTCTGAAAGATTAACAAGCTTGACAGACCACAGATGTTCAGTATGACAAAGTTTTAAACACTAGAAACACACTGGGGAGCATTTTAAATTAAAACCACACATTTTAAAACATACATTTTAAAAGAAAACTAGTAACTCCTAACCCTGCATTATCTCACTGCAGGTGCTTCAATACATAAGGGCTCAAGGGGAGGAACTTGTAATGATTCACTGCAACATTTTGATGTGAAAAGCCAGAGGACCAATCCCTTTTTTCTGCAATCCTGTACAATCCTGGTCTGAAGAACGTGTGAAGGAAAAAACAAAACAGGAGGGATGCAGGTAGCAGATAGAACGACTAATGATGCTACTTAAGTTCTCTTCCTGAGAGGCTCACTTTAGGATAACTAAAATTTACATTGCTAATTAAAATTTTCCACAGTCTTTTCTTCTGAAAGAATTCCCAAGCTGTTTTTCTACACCTGCAGACAAAAGGAAAAGCACAGCCCTGTTTTACTCTGTTGTGTACCCTCAGCATTAACAGATATCAAGGAACAGCTGAAAGAATAAAATCCCCTAAAACCAAAACTTCACTGTCTTACTTGTCCCTGATGCAAAGAGATGCTCTCCAGTATTCACATTCCAGAAACCACCTGTTCCCATTGTCAGTTTAACATCTCCTGGGTGAAAGCAGCATTCTCCAAACATAGCTGACTGCTGATCAGCTACCTGTCAATGCAACAAAAACAATGGGTTAGCTACCTGCAATGCTGGGTTTGAAAATATCTCTGTAAACACTTTGGAGTTCTGAATACAAGTAACCACTCAGGAACTGAGCATTCAGAGAGGACTTATTTACAATTTTTCAAGTATTTGCAGGCCATTACAACAGTCAGACTTATTACTGGCATCAAATTACACCAGGTTTAGACACAATGTGAATGTCTGCAGTACTGCTTGCAACACTGAAAAATATTATGGAAACAAAAGAAGTATTTTGTTGTTTAATATTTAACAAGGATAAAGAGGGCATTTACAATCCCAGAGAGCAGAACAGAGTAGCTTGGCCAAATTCCTTTTTCTCCAAATAGAATTTGGAAGTTTTGAGGTCTTGCCTTTTTTTTTTTTCCTTGATACCCCTCCTGTATCAAATTATTCCATGCTCCACTTTTCAACAATGATGACGGTTATTAAATGTATTTACTTATGTTTTTGCCTTGGTGAAACAGTACATTTACAGATAGATTTAGTCCACAGTTCTTTAAAATAAGACAAATTCATGTTAGCTAGGGGACAGTTTTTTCATTCAGCTCAATTCAAGCAGATTTTGCTACAAATCATCACTAGGTTTTCTTATCCAAATTCTAACTGCTGAGGAAAAAACATGTTATTTGCACTTCTTTTTAGTGAAAAATTAAAAAAGGGATAAAAGGTACCACAAGTGGATCTATTAACAAATACTCTTATAAGGTGTTCTGTCTTACTGAAGTCAAGCCAGAGTGGACTCTTGCATAACTTTATACAGAACAAGTGATTTTAAGCCAGACACATTACAGGAGCTTGGAGTCCTACACTCAGTACTGAGTCATTTGGTCACACAACCTTAATGGACCTCAGCCTCTAGAAATCCCTTCTTGTTCTTTTCTCCTCCTTCCCCCTAAGGTTGTAGACTGGATTTTTGGAGAAAAAAATCAACAATCAATTCTACTGTAGTTAAGTCCCAGAGAATGAATAGAGAATACTATGAAAGAAGCAAGTACTAAACCACAGCCAAATACAGTCTAAACACACAGATTTAAGAAAATATTTTCACTTACCACTGCCATTATTGGAATAGGTACCCCAAATATTTCACAGTCAGTTGATCCAAAGTTGAAGCTTAAAATACATCACATTAAAATTACCTTTTTGTTAAAATGAAATTTAGGCATATACAGCCTGGGTCTGGATCACACATAAAAGGTAATGCTACTGATTTATTTTAAAGAAAATATTAAAACTAGCACTTTAAAAAGGTGATAAAAAGTAAAAAGTTTGGACTTCATGTACTTTTATATAAGGTGTCTCTGCATATAAATTTTTTGTGCACCTGTGTATTATTTGGCCTGTGCAAAATATTTAGTATTTCTTAATTAATCATATTTAATTTAGCAATTGAACAGTTATCATATTATTTTAGTTATGCCTTCATAGTTACCTTGTGTCTTTCACTGGTGGATAAATAGACATTGGAATAGACAGTAGATTACACAAAGTGGGACTCCAACATTTCTGAAACAAAACGGAAAAAGTAAAAACATTAGCAACCCTCTGAGAAGCACAATAAATAGCAACACCATTCCTTATGAACAGCACATACCGTAAAGGGTTCAAAAATGCCTGTAGAACTGGCATTTGAGTAATCCGTAGCATACACAGAACCTAGCATGAAAAGAAATAGAACAAAGTAAGATTTTTAGACATCCAAACACTTAAGAGTTTTCTTTAAACATGTCATTGGCTCCCAAGAAATATAAATCAAGTGTGTATGAGAAAGATCAATGATACAATGAGCACAGAGATTTTGCCTGCTGCTTACTATAATGTCCACACATTTATTACCCTATTTCCTCTCATGAACCTGTCTAGAACAGCCAACAACACCACACCAACTGCATCACAGTCATAATCTGACTCCTCAGGCATTAGTCCTCAGGATAGAAACTTGTCATTCTTCCACATTTGTAACAATTCTTAGTTCTTTTGCTTTCACAGGTACTTTTCTTCAATCAACACCAATTAGCTCTGTTAGTCCTCTTTAAATCTTACACTCTTAGAAGGCTGATTATACTGAATAAATATTTCCCTTCTAGGCAGGACCAAGGAATAATTAATTAGTAAGTTTTTTTGTACCAGTAAATACATTACAATTTTTATTGAATATACAAAAGCACAAATTGCAAAAAAAGTATCTGAATTCTAGGGTATAGAAATGACAAGTAATGAACATAATTTTTTAGATTCCAGTGTGTCTTACTGATATTTAAGAGAAACTGTAATGTTCACCTTTAGTCAATCTATACAGTAACCACGTGTCAACTGTTCCAAAGCAGCAGTTGTTTTTTTTGGCAGCTTCTTCAGCCTGGGAAAAAAATATAGATTAAAAAAAAAAAAAGTATTTACAACTGGGTACAATAAGAGAAGCATATTTATTGATTTCTTTTATTTTCTTTGTGATTAATCAGAATGTCCTCAGAAAATAAGTCTCTGATTGTAAATCTTTCTTCTAAAAAGGCTGAGCTATTTAACTAATATTATCCTACAAGTTCATATTCCTAACAGAAAACAAGAACAGTTCCTTATAGCTGTTACTATGGAAAGAAAAACAATTGATCTTCCACTGTAGGGGCATCATAGCCTTATGAAAAGAAACTTAAAGTCACAATTATAACAGTGGTGAAAGAGTGGTGGATAAAGAAAACAAAGTCCTGCATGGTGAGTATTAGAGCAATGAATCTCACAACACATAGCTCAGGGCTCATTAGTGCACTAGATTAATCCAGGACAACTTATTCCATGGGCATTTTCCAAATCACAAAAATGCAAAATGAATTGTGCAGTATGGTATTAATTCTGAAACTGCAAAACACTGGAATAATGCAGAGTGGAAAGGTAAGAGGTCCTATTGAAAATAAATAAAATCATCATGCAAAACCAGAGTGCAAACAACTTTAAAACAAAGTACAATCATTAACTTTATAAATGTATCAAGTGAAGTAAGATGATTTTCTTATGTTGCTTCTGTATGAAGAAAGCTTTGTATGACTACACATTTCCAGAATGAGAGAAAAAATTCGTATGAATATAAGTCACTATTTAGGTAGGAAGGCTTTGAACATTAACTCAGAACAAATTCTTCCTGGTTTTTGTGAAAAGAACAAGCAAGGCAAAACTGAAGCAATTACAGCCTCTAATCACAGAGTCATTGAATGGCCTGCACTGAAAGGGACCTTAAAGAGTTCTAATTCCACAGCCATGAGCAGGGACATTTTCCACTAAACCAGGTCACTCAAAGCCCCATCCAGCCTGGCCCTGAACACCTCCAAGTCACAAGCCATCTTCATGACTTAAGAAATCTATTGTTTTTCCCTTTCCATCTTACCTCATGTATGTTTTTAAAAACCCATGACAACTTCATAGAAGCCTGATGTGTTGAAAAAGTAAGAAAACTGGGTGCCAAATATCGATCACTCCCAGTCAAGAAATGAAGCACTGTAAAAATAACGTGGATTACCTGTTTCAAAAGAAAAGTTACTTAATTTTTAATCTTGCCCTTTAAAGGTTACTGCTTAATTACCTTTAAAGGATGATAACACAGATGAAAGCTGTTGACATGATATTACATTCAGAAAGCTAAAACTCCTTTAGAGCATCCTCCCATAGGATTACATAAGGATCTTAGGATCAACAGAGAGCCTTCCTGCAACACACACCACAGAAAGAGCAGCTGCTCTAAGCAAGGCTGCTTCAGCACATTCTGCTGCAGCACTGACAGCCACTGCTCTGCATTGCCAACACTGGGCACCTCTGTGAGCACAATGCATGATGTGGCTGACAGCATTACATACTGTTATTCCTGTGGAAGTTCTCTTACAGTTGACAGGCTCACTCATGACTTAATAGATTTACCAAAATTTAATCATTAATCAAATTTTCATAAAAGAAGTAACTGGTAAACCCAGGAATTTAATTTCTTACTGTGACTGCGCTGTTAGTTTCCACTTAGAGGAAAAGTAACTTCTGTTTTTGCACTTAGAGCAAATCTTTCTCTTCTAAAGGTATGAAGCACAAGCCACAAACAGTATAAAATGCACCTCTTATAATAGATAATCTGAACAAAGGATACATAAAAAAATAAGCCAAGAAACCAAAAGCCCAAACCACTTCTAACCCAGACCTACCTACATCCAAAATCTATGCTGTAGTGGTGTTAACATACAACATTTTAATGTAACGGACTAAAAAGTAACCAAATGAGCCTTAGACCTACACGTATCTTTGTTCATAATATTTACTTTAGGCTACCAGTACCAAACTTTTTTTCTTGGTACTATCTTCCATGCTAATACTGCTCAGTTAAATGTTTTTAGGCCACAGCAAATCACATCACCATGTGAACAGGACACTTGCAGTACTCCATATATTGCCCTTATTTGTCATAAAAGTTAAACAGCTCTAATATATCCAAGCAGTATCTGGATTAGCAGAGTTTTACCTTCAGCAGAAGGGACTTATTCCAGGAATTCACAAGTTCAGCACTTCTTAAGTCTTGCCAACTTATGAAATTATGAAAGGGTTTCC
The DNA here is from genome assembly GCA_013400435.1 of Pycnonotus jocosus. Taxonomy (NCBI): domain Eukaryota; kingdom Metazoa; phylum Chordata; class Aves; order Passeriformes; family Pycnonotidae; genus Pycnonotus; species Pycnonotus jocosus. Next base: position 498,169 of record VWYP01017759.1, on the reverse strand, counting down.
CTGTCTTCCTGAAAAACAGTATTTGAACATTTAAACATAAAGAACACAAATTGCCCCAAACACTCAACATTATTCACCATTTCCAGTCAGGAAAATAAACACTAGGTCAGTTCCTACAATAACTACATATCCTCCTAGTGGATTTGAGGAATTACTGAATCAGCACACAGACATTTGGAGTGCCAGACTTCTCACCAGAATTAAAAATACATATGTAGTTATTTCTTCCAATGTACAAAGAACAAAAAAGGCCACACACTCACAGTCTGTTCTGAATTACTCTAAGGTGTGGCTGTGCAAACACAAGAGAACATGAGTGACTTGACAGTTTTCACTTTTGAGTTCAACACTTCTACGGCCTGCTGCCATCCAGTCTGTAAATACAAATGAATACAAATGCATTTTAAAGAACACAAAACATACATACTTGTGCCATGTGATGAAAGTTCCTCTCTGAGTGGAGATGCCAATACCAGCGATTTGCCTCATGTGAACTCCTGCAGCTAAAAAACAGAAATAAATGACAATCACAAAAAAAAGCTTTTATCTGGAGAAACAAACAAAAATATAACTTCATCAATGTAACTACAAAGCCTATAGAATACTTAGGAAAATAATAGTATATGAGAATGTAAATCTCTACAAATTGTTCAACTAAGTGTTTACAGCAGTGAAATGTTAGAGAGCTCTGAGTCAGACAATTGGTTCTAAAGCAGACAAACAAATCTATGTATTTTCCAAAAGTAGTTGTGGCCTACTGACCCTTTCCACCCTCTGAAAGGCCTGTTGATACTTAATATGAACAATCCCAGAGACAGGCAGGCAGATTATATATGCCCACATAATCAATTAAAATGTGTATTTCACACGGATGAATGTGAATGAAAGCATCACCCAATGTACCTTTACAGACTTAGGGAAAGAATTTCTATAAAGAAACAAAACCAGATTGATTTCGCAGGCAGTAAACAGATAAATGTGAATATGCCATGACTTTGTACATTACTTTGATAATGACATGTCTAACTTTAAATATTTCTTAAGCAATGTTTCAAAATTCCTAAGAATTTGCTTAAACTGAGTACCACTGAATGCAACAAAATATACTTTAAAGTCAGAAGTACAAATATGTACAATTGGATATACACCAATTTTGTTGTTAAACCTTACCTTCAAATAACTGTTACAGAACTTTTTTTCTAATACAAGTGTAAATAATTAAATATGTCCACAGCTATTTTCAAAGCAACTCTGGTCAGCTTGCCAATTACATCCAGCCATACTTACAGAAGCAAAATTACATTAAGAAAATACATATTAAATAATTTCCACTTAAATGACAGACTACCCACCCTGTCCCAGGTACTGCTACTCTGAAAGGTTTTCAATCAAGCTCCTTGAATAAATCACAGGTTAAGTCAAAGCCCCATCACAGATGTTCCCATGCTAATTTTCACGTGCAAAGTTGCTCATTTGTGTGAACATGTCCTACAGACCCAGAACCCTCTCAGTGACAATTACAGAAGAGATTTCACAGAGAAGGGCACATCCTGTGCTGCCCAGCTCTGTGTGCTTCTGCACCTCCCCTTACGCTGGGTCCTTGCATTCCTGCCAGCACTGCTACCAGTTCCTCAGTCAGCTGAAAATTAAACCAGTGCTTTCGCAAGGCAACCTGCTCCACCTGCCTGCACAAGTGCTGGTAGCAGGAGTGTACAGGAGTGGGTGGCCTGAGAACAGCACTGTTTCTTTTTCAGGCAAAGCCATACAAGCACTTCCACAGCTCACTAAGGACTACTGACATGTGTTACTCCTTCTCATCTCCACAATCTGCACAGTCCCACCACTTTCCCTGTGTCAGCTATCACGTTCTCCAGATACCCACATACGTGGAACTAACTTCCATTACAGACAAAAACAAACCTAAAGACAAGCATGGATATTTTTCAGTTAAGCTGTCTTTTTGATGGAGTGCCACAGTAAAAGACAGCATTGGGACCGTGCAGCCAGAAATTTCCACCTTTAGGTAGTACTGAACTACAGCGGCTCATCCACGCATGCCTGGAATCACAGGTTAAGCTCTGCAAGCCCTGCAAACCCAAGTGTCTCTGTGCTCCTTCTGCTTCCAGACACTCATTCGTGTCCCTGCTACCACATCCTCTCTTGCGTCAGCACAAACATTGGTGAAGCTCTGCCGGCATAAACAATCGGACAGTGATTCCACTCAGGAAGCTGCCCTAGACTGAAAACAACTCTGCAAAAAAGGGGTGGCACTGCTTCTTTTGACAGCACTGTGAGTTATGCTTACTTACACACCCACTTAAAAGTGACTTGCCAACAATGTGTGCAGGCTTGGCTACAAGGAAATCTTCCCTTTTTAAAACTAGCTGAAAAGCCTTGCTTCCTGATTTGTCCCACAGAATGGAAATGAAGGAAGACAGTAAGGTCTTTGGGGGTTGAGGTGGCATTGCTGTTCTTGTCATCAAACAGTTCTGGCTGCTGACAAAACAAACCAAGAACCCAAAATAATCAGCTTCAGCTTACATCTGGTGATATTTACTTTCCTTATTCCTTAGGCAGCCTTCCAAAGGAAGGGACATGCATGAGCCATGTTTGAAGGCAGAGCAACATTGGAGACCAAGCAAGAGGGGCTGAACAGGAGGAACTGAATTAATTGAATGAAAGAGTGCAACGTACACACACAGGCCAAGGAGGCTGGGGCACTGTGGGAAGGCAAGCTGGGGTCCAGTTGACAGGTTCACAGCATTAACACGGCACAGAAGGTGATCCAGGATGGATGGCAGAACACTGGAGGTGGATTAATATGAAAGCTGTGAGAGTTGTGGAGAGTAAGAACTAGGTTAGAGTAGCATCCAGAAAAGAGGGGGGAAAAAACCCCATCATAGATTTGTCAGAAAAGAGAGTTGTATGTATTGTGTGTGTGTGTAGTATTAGGAATTTTTAGGCTAAAGTACAAACAGAAAAGAACAGTAATACAGAAATAGGACAGTACAAACCACTTAAAGTTTGAATGGGAACAGCAGGAATATCAGGCTGCAATCGAGTGAGCACAGCTCTGCAGCATCCTGCATCGATTCTCTCACGCACTCACACTCACACATACAAAGTGGTGCTGGAACAACGGGGCACTAGAAGGGAACAAGCCTGCTCTCTGTTCCTGCACACAGGCATGGGGAGGAACAGACACTGGGGAAGGATGCATGCACAAAGAGCTGGAGCAACAAAGTGCTGGCACTGGTGCGTAAATCAAGTATTCCCATTGCTTCTGCTTCAATCCTAATCTGGCCCCAGTGAAAGGAAAAAGGTAATTGAAGTGCCCTATTTTACACACTGATTGAATAGGCCTTAAAGCATGTTGTAGACCTGTGCCCAGGTTTTCAGCACTAGATAAAAATAGTTTTATTATCCAAGTAACTAACTTTACTAATTTTCATAAATAAATAATTTATTAATTACAGTTTAAGCACTTATTAATCAAAGTTTAAGGCCTTACCTTGCACAGTCTCTTTTATTACACCAATAAATTGACTCCACAGAACTTCAGGATCTAATTCAACCCATCCAGGATGAGGATAAAGTGATTCTACCTGTTTGGGAAACACAAATAGCATTATTATGCTCTCTAGTTTACAGAAACCAGCAGATACATTTGGATTTGGGCTGTTTTGTTCTTCATTTTGTAATCTCCTATAGGAGTAGAAACAACAGTGTAACTTTTAAAACATTGTTCAACATGGGTGTGTGATCTCTAGAAGACATCCTCTGTTCCAGGGAAACAAAAAAGCTCAAACCCCTTGAAATAAAGAAGTCCAAACCTCTTGGAATAAAGGAACCAGTAAAACTCCTTTTAGAGCTGCAAACAGTAAAGCAGGTGTCTCAGAAAGCCGTGTCTGCTGCACTGCTTAATGCAGACGTCGATGCCTCTGAGCTTCTCAGTGGCAGCACAGTAGGCCAGGGACCACCTGTCAGACGAGCTTCCGTAGACAAGGAGGGTCAGCTCCACCGAGAGCTTCCATCTCCGAAATCCATCAGATTTCTTACACTTCTTCTCACAATAGGTAACAGCAAAAAAGTTAATTCTGGAGATTGTCTTGATCCTAAAATCACGAGCCGTACAAAACAAACGCAGCCTGAAATTCCTGTTCTAAAGTTGACACTTTTTCACACGGCGCTGTTACATGATGGGACGCCTGTGAACACAAGTCCTACACAAATCTCAGCTCGGCCCTGCTAACAAAAGTGGTTTTGTTCAGACAGAGATTAGTCGATAACCGACTGAAGGTAAGGTAACGGGGAAAGGTGGGAGGGGTGAGCGCCAGAGTAACGGGGTGAGCGCTACGGCCGTCCCGCGGGCTTCGGGGGCTCTGGGTTTCCTTGCACCCCTCGGGCGGGGGAGCCGCTCCTGTCCGTCCGGGCCCAGGGAATGCCCGCGCATCGGGACCAGCCGAGCCCGGTGAGCTCCTGCGAACGCCAGGCTCGCCGCTTCCCGAAGGACAACCCCCGCAGCCTCTCGGGGGCCCGCGGGTTGGAACTGCTCAGGGCACAGCGAACACGTTCGGCCCCGCCCGGCTCCGGAGACAGGTGCTGCCCCCGGCTGCTCTCGCCGCTCGGCCCGGCTCCGGACCGGGACCGCGCCCCGCAAGCCGCCCGCACTCACCTTCCTGGAGCTGGAGCCCCTGACGGCGGCCGCCCGGTCGTAGACGTGGCACTTCACCACCGTGCTGCCCACGTCCACCCCCAGCACGTACCGCGCCGAGGCGGCCCCGCTGTCGGGCTGCCCGCACGGCATCGNAGGTGGCGCCCGCCGGGCCAGGCCGCGGCCTGCCAGCGGCGCGGGGCCGCGATACCAGGGGCACAGCAAGAACACGAAAGCAAAGCCCCGCGCTTCGTCTGTGTGGTCTTTACATAAATCTACCACATGCACGTAAAAAACCGCTTTTAGTTAAACACGAAATGTTAAGGGCTTTTCCAAAAAGCTGAATTCAGCGAGCTTCACTGGGAGAGATGCCCACGGTGCGATGCTGATCCCCAGTGATCAGAGTGCCTGACCCCAACTTCTCCTTACAGTAAATGAGATGTTTGTTCCTGGGGTTTGTCACTCAAGGCACTCATATCAACAAACAAATTACACATAGTTACACAAAGACATGAGCTGCAGAAATTCTCTGGTGCCACCAGTTCGCTTTACAGAGGGAACGGCATCTAGAATTACTGTTGAAACAGAGTTAGTGACAGAAATGTTCCCGTATTGCCCTTAGATAGGGTGGTAATTTTAAAACAGAGACAAACAGAAATATCCACAATAAACTAGTAAAATTCAGAATGCTCAACCCCAAACTAGAACCAGTAGAATTTAGTTTTAACACATATGTAATCAGAAGACTTAGTTAATGAGTTTTAACTCATTTAATTAGATCAGAAAAAGCAAAAACGTAAAAACACATTGAAAATACTTCCCCCTTACACTTGTGGTTTGGCACCTCCTAGAAAAAAACTGCACTATGAACAACAATACAGTATTATGTGAGTTAAGTCTGGCATTACTGGATCTTTAAACCAGGAACACTACTGAGTGAAAGCCACATTAAGAAGAGGCTTCTCACCTCACATGGGCAGTTGCAGAGGTCACTGGGACAAAGGTACGGATCATGAGAAGCGAAGGCACGTGAAAGAGAAAGCCAAGAAATGATTGCTTTAACTCTCCTCCTTAAGGAACAACACATTAAAAAGTCACAATCTCTTTGACCTTTTATTCTTTTTGACTATCTCTTGACATTCAGCTAATAGATGTATGTCAGAGAGGTACAAGTACTTTAATATCTGATGAAGAGTACTTTCCTTCAAACTAATTTATCAAAACTAACACCATAGTAATAATAATAACTACTTAAAACTTCTGATAAAAGCTCCCTCAGTAAGATTCAACATGCGTAACTTGTACAAAAGGCTAAAACCTCTCCAAACATTCAAAAATTAAGAAGCCTTAAGAAAAAAGGCATCTAGATATCCTTTGTGTTTTTACAGTATCAATATAAACAAGGCCTGCCTTACTGCAAGATTAAGTGAAACTTCAAAAAGAAAATGGATGCAGGTTACTTTTTTCTTTCACAAGCTCCTAACATAACAAATACATACCCTTTTGATTGCATGGAAGTGACCATGTAAAGTCAATTTCTTCTTGCACATCTTAAATCCTGTTTAATGTGTTAACAAAGAACTGAAATGTGTCGAAAAAGATAACCTGAACCAACTTGCAAAGTGTCAATGGATACATAATCCTAATTATAGAGAGCATGTATTAAAATTGCTTAATTTATGAGCAGCTTATGAAATACATTTTTTTAATTATTGTTCTGTTTGTAATGTCATAAAAGTAACACAATAGAAGAGGCAATGGAGCATGTCCATACATGACTTATCTGGCATTAGTTTATACTGCTCTGTCATAAATAATATCATTCCCACACAGGCACTCTTTGTCTGTCCAAAACCTCTGTCACCCTCAGAGAAAAATCTTACTGTGAATGTGCACAAAAGCCCCAAGTTCATCTTAGAACAAGCAAGAAATATTCACATTGAAGTGAAAATGTATGGACACCTTCCTGCTAACAAGCCTGCCTAACCCATACCAGCACCCTGAGTCCTCCTGTTTGGGTGAGAGCATGTGGGTGCCATGTGACTGCTCAGAGAGGGAGCTGGCACACCTGGGGTCACATAACAAGTACCTCAGCAGCCATGGCCTGTACTTCCATCTTCTCTGCTGAAATCCTCACTTTCTTTGCTCTGGAAAATGTGGCTGGTCTTATTTTTTTATTGGGTTATCAAACCACAAGAAGGAGTAGAGGCACTCCAAGGACCTGTACAATGCTGTGGCAAAGGAAAGAGTTATTAAATAAAACCAATCAAATGGCAGAACATAAGGGTCAAGAAGATCCTACACTGCTAGCAGCGACAGCAAAACCCCTACCATGAGTAATTTATATTGAATATTTCTAAGCAATGTCATCACACTCAGCATGTTTCAGTCAGCAAGAAATACACTTTATAGGATGATGCCAAGAGACCTTCAGAGATGGAACTGGTACAGACCCAGCAGACCTAATTCCCAGAAAGAAAACAAAATTATTTTGACACTATTTTATCTAGGACCAGATTATTAAATAAAATTTCCAAATTAACTGTATTTTGAATAGTTAACTTGCTTTTTAAAAAAATAAAGTATTCTCCAGTGCATTTCTGTTGTGTGACTGATACATTGGAGCATCTTCATTCACCCAAAGCTTCTAGTATAAATCAAATTTGCCACTGGCACTGCTAACAGGATTTCACACACTGAAATCTTGTAGAGCAAGACTCAAAATTTGTAATGCATGGGGGTTTTATCTTCTCCTCCTCAGCCCTTTTTTCGGTCAAGGTGCATTTATCCTCCTACTGTGAGTTACCATTTTACCCACTTACTTAGCTCTACCTTTTGCACAAGTTTTAACATTGTGAAAGCATTGACCTAGGGCCCTTCATCAGTTTGCACATAAACAAGAGTGAGCCCACTAATTCCTGTTGTTCCATTGGCTGGTGCAGCCCACATCCATCATTCATTAAGACGCATCTGAAAACAGATGGACCAAAATGAAAATGATGATCTTTATGCAAATGTTGCTGCAATAATTTACCATGTGCTCCTTTCTCATCAGTTCCTCCTACAATCCTGCCAGAAATCACCACTCTCCTCGAAGTCAACAGACAGAACCACATGCAACGACATCACTTGATGAACCACATTAGATTTGTGAGTCAGTCGAGCTTCAGGCAGCCATAGGATGATTCTTACGAAGTTCCATTCTTGCTAAATCATCCCACCCTCACACTAAAAACTGTACCAACACAGCAGTTCTTGGGGCTACTGAACTATTATGAAAAATAACACAGGGGAGAGTGCCAATTAATTCCTTGATAAGGTTCATATTGTGACAACACAGTTTGGCAGGACCCAGAGGGAGCAAGTAATAAGAGACTGCTTAATCCAGGATTATCACTAGAGTATTGCACATCAAATCTTTACCCACATGCATGAGGTTTTGCACTGTGCCTGAGGCACAAGGAGTCCTCTTCCTTTCTGCCACCTCTGCAACAAAAGTAAACTTTGACAGGAAATGAGGTGGACTTTAGGACAATCAAGTTGTAAGCCAAGAATTTATCTACCAAAACAAGTGAAGTGAAAATTGGTGTACTTATTCTGTTCATGTTTTATTATTTGCCCATTATTTTTACTTAGCCTAAGGAATATCTGCATTTGGAGAAGAGCAATGTGTATTATCAAGATAGTGTCCATCATCCTCTGGATGTCTCTTAAGGAATTATTGTGTGGACTGAAAATAACAAGAGTAATTTTAAGAAAATGAGTGATTGAGTTCCTGTATATATATATGTGTGTTTGTACATATATACGATGAATAGTCATGTGTACCTAGAAAATTCCGGGCTGAATAGCTCCTTAAAAGAACATTTATTTCAAGTCTAGAGATTAACAAAAAGTATTTAAAAGACAGAAAAATGGCCATCAATGAGGCTTAATTAGAACAAGAGAATGGACATACTAGAAGCTAAAGAGATGAAAAAGCACGTAAGAACTATTTTTCAGTTAGACCTAACCATTAAAAATATCTGCAATTACACAAAATACAGGACCAAGTGTGATTATCAACTTTCATAAAACATTGCCAATGCACTGATGTTTTACCGACCAAGCTTTACCAGAAAAAAAAAAAGTTTTAATAAAAAAAATGCTTTGTTTGTTCTTTCAAGTAATAGGAATCAAGTTTTCTATATGCACTTGATGACATAGTGACCATTCCTTTGATTTGTATTGTATTTCAAAGCAAAAATGAAACAGGAAATTTGTAAATTATAGAAAAATCAGAGTAAACACCCACTCAAATATTGACAGCAATAAGGAACTCTTGCTGGAACCATGGATTCTTTCAATAAAGAATAGCCACTTACCTCATGATATCAGATTCTTCAAACATTTATCAGTTACAGTCTCAATATTCAAGGGTCCTCATGCACCTGAATTTGAATTCTTTTGGCCAAGAGTGTGTATTCAGATTGCCCTTATGCCCTTGATGTCACTGTGTCCCCTTTCCAGATACAGAAAGAGAAGAACATAACTGTCTCTCAATAGTAAAGAAGGCTGATTATGGAATACATAAGGAGATCACATTGCAAATAGAATTTAAAAACATCGCTACTGTAAGTAACAATTACTTCTTTGAGATTCCTCACCTCAGGAATCTAAATAGTAGTTTAGATCAACTTTATTAAACTGAACTAAAGTCCTGTAATTTTTGAATGGGAGCATCCATGCAAGATTTACTCTTCAATAACTGATATATTTTCAAGTTATCCCTTCATTTAATTTGCTTGAATTTTCCTCAGTGCTATATATTGAGATGGCAGAACTCACCATGCAGGGTAACAGCAGTTAAGAGTTCATTGACTAATCATTTGAAAAGAGTTTATGAAATGCAAGATTTTATCTTGGTGTCTTTAAGTTAAGCAATATGATCTGAGTGTTTACACCAAGCAGACTTGTTCTATACAGAATCACCAAGTTGGCATACACTGTTACACAAAGTTGCAGCAGTAGGTCATGCTAAGAGTGTACTCCATTCTTTATGCTGGTTGCTTTAAACAAGCTAATTCACACTAAAATGTGTAAGAAAGACATGAACATTCTGCTTCTCAACCACCAGCTGGTTCTCCATCTTGTTAACAATCACTAGGACTGAGCTTACTGGAAAATAATCATACTGACTTTTCTATGGGGTTGGGTTTCTTAAATCTAATTGGTGACAAGGTTAAAAAAATTTTGGAAGATCAGTATCATGTTAAATGCTTTTAATTGCAAGGTGACCAACAGCCTTTTGAAAAAAACCTTTGTCTTTTCATCTCAGTTACAGCTGAAAGCCACCAAGAAACAGTCTGGAGGATAGGTCCTGCATCTGAGAATCACAGAAACTGAGTTTCATGAGATTTAATTCATATAGTAAACTTCTGGGTTGGAGCATACACAAGTTCCCACATAGTATTTGGAAATAAAACAGTGAAAATAGGTGTAATGTTTCTCGTTTCAATATTTAATCCAAGCAGACACAGACACAGTTTATAAAATTACTCTATTGCATTAGAGTTCTCTATAGCATTTAAGTTTTATGAATGTTTTTCCTTCAGTGTAGCATATATTCATATTCCAAAATATCTTTGCACAGTCTTTGTGCTACTACATGCTAAAAATCTGCAAATGCACACTTAACACTAAACAGCACAAAAAATACATTCTGTATCCATTCATATGCAAATTTAAAACATTTCACTTGGCAGATAAACAATGAAAAGTTATTTTAAAAAAATCAGAAACTACAAAAATGCGCACATAAAAGTTTTCCCTTTTGGATTTTTAGTAAAATACTGCTCTGTATAAGATCTAATGAAAAACTCCAGTGCTTAGAAAATACTTTGTATCTATGGGAAAAAGAAATGCTTAAATTTATATCTGTATGAGTTAAACATAATGACCTGGTTAAATATAAAAATGAAATCAAAGGGATCAAAGATCAATGCAGATGTCACATCTACCAGGACAAGTAAAACTGTAATTAACTGGGCACCAGGCAATCACTTTCATAGAATAGAAAAACTAAAAATCAGGGACTAATACAATATGCAGCAGCTACGGAATAAAGGGTTTAATCACCTAAATATACTACACATAGCAATTCCACTTGAAGAGGGAGCAGAAATCTCAGTCTGGAGTAGAATAATTAATAAAAATTGCCGTGTTCACTGGTACATATGAGTATAACATCCTCCATAGCTTTGCTTCTCAAAAGTTTGCACAAACCAGCTGTACAGACACATCAAAATTCTGTGGTGCAAGAGTTTAACATAGCCTCATCTGTGTTATGGCAATTTTCAAGTAGGTATTTTCTGTTATGATCAGATCAATCAAATGGATAGAGTGGAATAATTAAATGTCACATAACCACATCTAAAATGTTGGCATGGCAGCATCATTATCAGTCTGATGTTGCTAATAAGAACAAAAAACCCCAAAAAATACAACTTTCCCTCCACAGAATATGGCTTTGAATCTCTTGAGACTAGAGGAGTATAAAGGGAACAACAAAATCAATGTAATTTTAGACTATATGTAGACTATTCCACAAGTTTTGTGATACTAAGTAAAATAAAATTTCTTGATCTTGTTTTTACCTCTGTGATCCTTTTTATAGGGCTTGCTGCTATTCTACAAATACTGCTAAGCCAACAACTGTTTTGGAGAAATGAAAATTAAAAAAAAAACCACTATAACAAAGTAATAATGTGAAACTTCATACTACATCAAGAAATGGAGACAAAAAAACAAATGAAAGAAAGTCTACGGACTTGCAGATCTAGAATGAAACCTGTTCAGAAGCAACAAAATTAATCACTCAAGTTTGCTTTACTTCTGGCTCCTGGGCCTTAGAGGAAAAATACTTCTTTTTCTAGAACAGATGAAAAATGAAATATAATAAATGCCAGTAAGCAGCACCAACAGAGGTTTCAAACTTTTTCTTAGACTGAAGATTTCATATTAATGTCCATAAGAATGGTATATGTGGGTTAAAAACAATACAAGGACCTTTGAGCCTTATTTTTTTTCCTATATGAACAAAGAATCCCATAGTTCTGTCCAAAAATTCAAGTCAGCTTTTTGTCTGAATATCCTTATGGAACGAATAGCAACACTTCCTGATAATTTAACTTCGCAACACAGAATTCTCTCACAAAACTAAAAAAATAAATATTCAAAGTCACTAGTAACAAAAAATAACCTACTATAGAGAAAGTTTCAGGGCACAGACTGTATTAGAGGAAGAAATGGACTCTAAGTAAACATAACTTTGACAGCCATCCAGCAAAATGGGGCATCTTTAAACTCTGGCCATTTTTATAGTTTAGAAAAAAATCAGGATATCAAAAGCATTTAGGAGGCTATGCACATCTGTAGTAGATAACTTTGTTATTTTATCATCAGAAAACAATTAAATTAGATTAAAAAAAGTTAAATGCACTTTACCAAAGGGGTCTCTACTTTGCAAATATATTTTTTATTCAATACATCCTATAAATCAATCTCCTGGAACAGACTGTGCAAGAGCAACCACTTTTTGCCACTCCAGTACCAGACACACAGTAACACCTATGTTCTGAAAGCTGTAAAGCTCTTGCCCTCTAGTACAAAACCCAGCAGTTCGTACTTAAGAGTGGATTTGGCAATTTCTTTGCAGTCAGCTTTTAGTTACACTGATTCAACTCAGAAGGACATGGAGTGCCAATATAAAAGCTGCATTTAAAAAGTTTTTACTTTCTGTCTTATTACACTATTTAAAATCAACCTAGAGTACAAAATGTCATGCTAAACACTGTTAGATGCCCAACTTATTACTGTTCCACATCCCTCCTAAAAAAGCACATCCAACCTGAGTTAAGGTTGCCACAGTTATTGCTGCTTACCCAATATCGTCTGTAAGCCACTGTTTAGAAACCTAGGCACAAGGGATGGCATGGCAACCCTAACTTAGTATTTCCTGGCTTTTGCTAATTTAAGTGGAAATAAAATAAAGTTTTAACATAATTTTTATGGTTTTAATAACAACCTGAAAAACCATAGCAAATAAAATGTATTTCCTTCTATATTATACTTAAAGTGGCTGGTCTTTTAAATAGAGATTTCTGATTTTTTTAAATGATAGAACATAGCAGTGGGGAAAGAGTTAAAGATAAAATACACCTAGCTACCAGATTTATTCTGAAGATTTTGGTGCGCCAAAATTGACAGCCAGTTTTCTTGGCTTTCGCTTGCTGGAAGTGTTTGGTGTTGATTTGTTATGAGGAACACTTGGAGTAGCCACATTGTCTTGAAATGAAACAGTGGATTGAGCAGCTTGAGGAGGTTTTAAAGGAGCTGAAGAACTATCTTGCTGAATGTGGTCAGAAGACATTGGCTGTTCATTCTTTAGTGGTGAAGCTTGAGGGGAACTCTGAAACTCCTTGAGTTCATTTTTTTTCTTGCTAGCAGCCCTTTTTTTAGTTACCTTTAAATTAAATAAATATTATTTAACAGGATGCATTCTCAAAAAACTGCAAATATTCCACTTTCAGAAAACATGCATACATATCTTGACAATAATTTTCTAATACTATAGTACTTCACAATGGGGGTGTTGCTGTATTCATCTTGTAGTCACATTATTTTACAAAAATACCATATTAAGACAAACCTACTGCTCTTACCTGCAGAGGTATAAACTGGTTGTGAGAACCAACTGGTATAGCTCCTGCAAGAGACACATTTCCTGTATAGGAGCCAGGATAATAATGCTTAGGCACTGGAGTTCCCCAGGACACTGGACCAAACATGTGAGATGACGGAGGCATCATATTAGCTGTGAAAATAAGAAACTTTTAGCTCTCTTTCCTAAAAAAAAAAAAGAAAAAAAAAGAAAAAAAAAAGATACAAATTCCCGAAGAGCCCAGGACTACCCAAACTACATCTGTCTGCATATTGTTTATCTTTCCAGCAAAGCCTCACATGCTTCATATTTACTTCAAAATAGCTAAGTATTTATTTATTATCAAAAGCCTCTGAACAAACAGAACTCCACCTAGATGACAGCACAATTAAGAGCACTAAAGTCATGGTATCTGCATTCCAGAGTGCACATAATGTGGCATCTCCACATCCTCAGCTGAGCCAACTGTATTAGCAGAAAGCTGCAAGCCTAGGCCATTATTTTAGAACGCAGCAACAACAGAGAAACCCCACAGAAAACAGATTTAGCAGCTGCTATATGGGTTTCTAGGATGCTAAAACAGTGCTGACTCATTAATTCCTAGCTGTGACTGGGAACATCAGTAGAATATAAAACAACTGGGAGCCAAAAACAGCACCAGGACTTTTAGCAATTTTTGGGGGGGTTACTTACCATGCTCATGTTTGGCAGAGTACAAGAGGATTATGATGTAGCACTTCAGTGAAAGTTGATTATAGACAAATAAAAACAGTATTGAATGGAGAAATATTAACTATATGGGATGGGGAGAAAATCCATGTAAAAAACCAAGGAAACTATTTCTTACAAATTCTAGACTGGGACAATCTGCTTTTAAATAATTACTGTTGTTTTAAAGAAAAAAAAAAAAGGAAAAAGCACCTAAGACTGAATGGATAAATACATTCTTGAGGAAAAGAAACAATTAATAGAGATGATTCTTTAAACTGCATTAATCTGCACATTGATGCAAAGATGGTCATGAACTGTATTCCAAACTGTTCACACATACAAGTGCACACATGAAGACCAAAAATGGGGCTTTCTGGAAAGCACTCATTTTCATATAAAAACCCACCACAATTAGAGAATATTGTGATATTATCTGAAATATGCACTAGTCAAACACCTACCAGGGGGCTGTGCAAATACTGGAGGAATTGATGCAGGTGGTACAGGAACTCCTAGTGGTTGGTAATTTGGAAACACTGGTGGAGGCAGAGGCGGAGGCGAAGCAAAGTTTACTCCTATAGAACCCTATGAAGAAGGGAGCAGAGGGTTACCAACAGATGCAGTGCACAGAGGAAGATTTGAAGAGATTTTTTTAAATCCTCACCAAGCGCTGTAAAGCAAAAAGTGCAGCTTTCTCCTTTGCTTCAGCTTCAGAATGACACTGCGGTCCATGCACCAATAAACCATTGGACAGCTTTATGTGGCAAACTGTCATGGTCTAAAAAAATAGAGAGAAAAGATTTTTGAGGGAATTTGTACTGCTAACAAACTGTGAGACAGAAACAGAGATTTGTTTGCTTTTAAAAAAGGCAATAGAGGAAGCTAAGGTTTCTTTTCAGATAGATTTCAGTGGTCAGTCCAAATATTTAATATAGAACAGTTGATAGAAATTTGAGAATTTGTACCTTAGCAAAAAACCCATTTTACCTGTGGTGTTTTTAGGAAAGAGAAATCTGGTTGCGACATTCCAAGAAGAGAACAAACACGAGAAAGCTCAGAAACAGTAGACAGTGCAGGCTGTGGACAAGTGAAAGAATGACCTCCGGTTTCTGTCGCTGGTGTGTTCTGGGGGCCTCCAGGGCTATGCTTGTTCATATAAGCAGCTGAAGAAAGGGGAGGAAAAAAAAAAAAAAAAAAAGCCCT
>VWYP01017759.1:472270-482834 GCA_013400435.1 Pycnonotus jocosus | reverse complement strand
GTCATTACAAGGTGAAGCTCTGAATTATGAGCTGATAGTTAAACATACCCATTTTTTTTGTTGGTCTGTACTGGACAGCAGCTCCATGGCAATCCTGTCTACCAGAGGGAGCAGGAACATCATTAACTTGTGATTTCACTTCATTCCTTGTTTGCACATCTGAGCCATCTATCTTCAAAATCTCTTTGAGCATCTGTGTTCCTTTCTTTAAAAATAAAATAAACCACTCAGGAACATGCAGGCATTCAGATAACATGACCTTCTTAACACTGATTATTGTAATTGGTAACAGAATCTGGCTTTTTATTTTCCAATCAGTTTTATTTTATCAAAGCAAAGATAACAGCATCTTAGCATAAACAAAAGTGTTTGCTAATTTACTTTGAGAATAGCTAATTAAAAAATCATTAAGACATTTTAAAAAGCAGTATGAGGTTTCATGGAGATTTTTTAAATAGAAGCATTGATGCTAAGACAGCAGATTCTAAACTGCAATGTAAAGATTCCTGCAGTATACAGACCATAGCAAATGACTGTGGTGACAGATGTTCCTCGTTTGTAGCTCTTGCTTCCTTGGAATAAGTCTGTGCTTCATTTTCTTTGGAAATTTTCAAAGAAGCTAGAAGGCTTTCCAGTTCATTGTCCTTCTTAAATTGAAGAAGAAAAAAGGTACATCAACTAAGTGTATTTACAAGCAGATGCAAGAGGAAGGGTATATGAATTCGAGGTTCGTATTATTCTCATTCAGATGTTTCCTCTCTTAGCTTTGACAGGTCACAGTCATGTCTGTTCAGAATGTGAACAAATATCCAGAGACTGCACCAAGTTCTGCATATTAAAATATGCAAGTATTGACCAATTATTGACAATAATCAAAGTTACACAGGTTTGTTGTATTTTTTGAATATGAATTTGCAAACGAGTATCCAGGAACAATTGGAACAAAATGGAATAGAAAATGAAGTTACTCAAAGAGCATAAGACAGTCAACTCCTTAGATCTGACCTTTCCACTTGTGCAGGGACCATCAACTGCAGCCTTCTGAATTAAAGGCATGTTGGGACTTCCATTCCTTTTCAAAAGTTTGACATTGTACTTATTCACACCTGTGAAATTCTGAAATAAATTGCAGCAAGTATTACTGAATACTCTATTACTCATTATAACACAATCATATTAGAAATGCATCTGCAAAGAGCTTTCACAAGCTAATATTCTTAGAGGTTTTCAGCTTATTGAACACCTAGCATTTATGTTTTCCCACTACAGTGTAGCTTTTAGAGTCTAAGAGGAATAGCAAAGTTGTTTGGTATCATCATACATTTTAGGCACTTTCTCTCATATTCTGTCTATAGACCTCTAATGAAAAAAAAATTCTCAAAAAAAATACACTGACTGAAAGAATCAATTAAGATGCCAGTTAAAGACAAATTCGTAAAATGATAAATCACATCAGAGTAGAATGAAAAGAATAGACAGTCTCAGTACAGACAAAATTACCTGTTGGTTTGACATTTTATTATGTGGTTGACTTTCACCTCTTGTAACTTTGGAATCTTCTTTAACTACAAAAGAATGCATTCTTTTGAAATGCTTTTAAAAACTGTAACAGTGAAGACTCAAAACAATTAGTAACTCCATACAAATACACAGAGATGCATTAATTTCAATGGTTTTATCAAATGTTTAATTCTTACTTCATAGGTCGTTTGGTCTACGCTTTTCTTCTAGAATAAAATGAAATTAAGTATATCCAATAATAGATCTAATTTTCTGTTCTACAAATTTGATCACAAGCAGATTTTCAAAGACACATTTTGGTTTTTGTTTGGTTTTTATATTAGATGGGTGGCAAGTCAACAGAACACAGAACAACTTGCCTAAAAGGTTCAGGATTAAGTGTGGAACAATCTAATACACACTTCAAGGACATTGTTTGACAGTGCCCAGTACAATGTAGTGTTGATAAAACTATTCCTGTCAATAACTACAAAAAGCTAAAAACCTCATCAGACATTTCAATGAAGGTCAGATAAAGCAAGTAAGTTTCTAATTATAGTACTTACATTTTTTATAAGGCTCCTGTTTTCTTTGCTGACATTTAAAGCTGCCGTCATTGAAGCTTGGCTTATAAAACTGATGGCCAGTTCCCAGCTTGATTTCCTGAGGTAGAACTGCACCCTAGAGTTTCAAACATCAAAGCTTAACCAGAAAGCTGGGTATCTATTATTTAAATAGTGCCCCATAATTACCTCTTTCCAGAGCTATGCATACTCCACGTAACACCACTTTCATCCAGAGAATTCATTTGTAACGTGAAGTTTCCTCATACAGTGAGCTGATGTATGATATTAACTACCGTCATATTTTGAATGCAGAGGTCTGTTTAAAGTTTCTATACAAACCTTCTCATGCATGTTTTGTTGAATGTGATGAGACTTCCCAGAACTCTGCAATGACTGCCATATGCTGCAGAATTCATCATCTTGCTTACTCTGTGCCTGACAAAATAAAAAAAACCAAGACCCTTAAATTCAGCAGCGATAAATTCAGATCTGAACAGCTAAGTATATAGCAAGACATTCTGGAAATCGTAAGGTTCAAGTTTAACAGTCCTCAGATGACAGATATTTTCATACTGACACTAGGACAAGTTGCAAGTAATTAATTATGAAACAAGCTGTTGTAGTGGATTGCAGTTACAAGTTTTACCAAGAATCACTACTAAACTGAAATGAGCTTAGTTTGATGATTAACTATAATGAAACTCACATAACAGTTCAGAATGGTTTCAAAAGCATGCTTTCATACTGAGAGTATTCTTAGATTTTATTATTAATGATTTATTTTGTAAGGCCTTGCCAACAAGGCTCAATTACTTCATTATGTAACAGGTATGTTACCACAGAACTGTAATGCAGCTATGCAAAAAAACACTTAAAAAACCTAATATCTAAACAAGGATAACACATGATATTATATTCATCCAAGAACTGAGACCAGTTCTGCTCCAGTCTGTATCTGAACTAAAACATCTGATGTACTAAAACAAAGCAATTTATCCATCATGAGAAAATGACGCCCACCCTGAACAGAGGGCCAAAACAGAGACATTTGGGTCCGATACTAAATGAATCCAAACACTCACTTTATTTTTCTGACTGCCACTCAGAAATGATCCTTTCTGGGGTGAGTTAGAGTTGCCCTGATTTTCAGCCCTGAGATTGTAATGCTGTCTTCCGTTCAGTTGCTAAATCATTGAGAGAGAAAACAAACAAACACAAGTGTTTCATAGTCTTACATTTTCTTTTGGAAAATACTTTTTCTTGTATAGACTTGAAAAACACGAGACAATTGTTTTCAAACACACTTAGAGCAATGTGAAGTTACTAATTAAGTTTCTTTAAAGAAGTCTCTTGTTAAAAAAATAAAGTGTCATTAAACCACCAAGAAACTCAATTCTCTTGTAATTTTTCCTCCTTTATCGTACTTTCAAAGTAAATTATCACCGAGAAGCAAAACTGATAGGGAAATCACATCTTCCCTTTCTAAGCATGGACATACAGCCTATAAGGAAGCACTAACTGAATCACAGCTTTAAGGAAATAATTGCATCTCTGTTCAAACACACTTTTTGTTGACACCAAATATGGTGTCACTGCTCTGATCTAAGTATCTGTCTCTCAGAAAAGCAACTGGAATTACTCAGAGCAAAACCACTGTCAATAAGGAAATTTTAGTCCTTTTCATTATTAGATTAATTAATTTCTTCAGCATAAGAATTATTCTAATTCTAATATATTGACATAAAAACTAAATTTTGTTTGGACCAATGAAGATAACCATGTCAGTATTCCAGATTCTACAGAAAAATATTTTTGTACAAATGCGAGAAAAGTCTTACTTGAGTAGGAACAAAAAGGGACCGAGGAGAATGGTTGAGGCCTCCCAGATGCACTTTTTGTGAGCATCCAGATGACAGATCAGATGCATATGAGTTGTAGTTATTCACTGCTGGCTGAGGTTTAACTATGGCCATCAGCTTTTGATTTCCCATTTCTGACCGACTACCATGAGACAGGTTAATTAAGGCACTTGAGGGCAGGCGATAACCTCTGGCAGGTGAGCACCTTGAGAAAAGTGAATTCCATTGTTGTTTCATGCAGTTTAATTGTTGCCAAAAGACAATGACTCAAGTTTGAACAACAGAGGCTGAAAACTATGCAATATTGAAATCTAGTAGCATTGCAGACAACTTGAAACCCATGGCTCCCCTTTGCCCTCTTGGCTGTCAAACAGTAATTAGCACTACTCTCAGTTTATATTGTACCTTTCAGTGCCGAGCTTAAAGAAATTTTTAAGATGAGTGAATTGTTATAGCACAGTTCTGTAGTAAATATTTCTGTAAAAGAACCAGAAAACAATACTCTTTTATTTTTCAGAAATGAAAACTGAAGTTTCAGGTTCAGTAGCAGAATTACAAATTGAAGTTAAGCGGCATTTCTGAACACTGAGTATTTTCTGTGTTACAGGACATGCAAGGGTATGATTGCTGAATGCAGGTAGTAGGGAAGAATCTCCTCTAATTTGCATCATTAAAACCTTAGTTTAGGTAAGAACAGTAAAATGAAGCCTGCTGGGTATATCTGAGCACTTAGAAGTTTAGGTGTTTACTTCAATACAGCAGAGTTACCACACTTGAAAAAACAAAAGCACCTCCACCTCCTGAAGAACAGTTCAGGTTTTTAATGGTTGGAATTTAGTGTCTAAGTATAAACTATTGAGTTCAGAGTCCCTCCTTCAGAGAACAGATGTCTTCTGGCTGGTTTTTAATCTACATGTTGAATACATACTGATAAAAATCTATTTTCTACATACTTGTTTAGAAAGACATCTGGATCTAGTGCTTTATTCTGCTGGTTCATATTTGCTTCCTGCAAGTCAGAAGTTTATAGACCAAAAAAGCCTGAAGAGCATTTCCACAATGTAACATGCTTCTCAAAAATTATCACTACTCAAAGAGAATCAAAAAATACAAAAGAAATAAAAACTGACCAACACTGCCAAGAAACAGTTTTAAGAAGTCATTAAAAACACTCAACCAAACCAAAGTCAACGATTTCATGCCATCTATACCAACTGCATGAAATGACACTGAACTCCCCCACACAAACCTTATAGTGAGGCCTCCAAGGAATTCTTCATCAAACAAAACTTCAAAGAGCACATCTGTTTCTCTAGTAGCTATAGAAAAAAAGGTAAAACATCCTGTATAGTTACTTCCATCTATATTATGTAAATATCTATCTATACTAGTTATACAATAAATAATGAAAAGACCAAAAATGAACAACAGACCCCCAAATAATTTCTGAGTAATTTCATTAACAGGGATTTGGAAATGCTTCTCAAGGTCTCACGTATGTCTGCCCTTTAATGTACCATGCGTTACACCTTACCAATGTGCATTAATAGAACTGCAGTTTATAGCAGTATGTCACAGTTGTCAGAAACTGGCAGAAAAGAGATGCAAGCCACTTCTACATTCAGAAGAAGTTCAGTCAGAAACTGAACTGAAAGAAGTTCAGTTCAGAAACTAACAGCTACCTGCATAATGATAGACTAATACAGCTTTAAAATTATATTAGTATCTAAGAATTATGGAGAAAAGAATATTTTTTAAAAAAAACGCACCCAAGTCCAGTCTATTTGAAATGCTGTTAGATGCAAACTGAATGAGAAAGCAACTACTGAAATGGCAGGTAAGAAAACCATCTGTAACACTTGATCTCAAACTGCTACACTCTATGGGGCTCAATAAATCCTTCTTGATATATATTTATGGTTAATCTTGTCAAACAAGGTATAAATCCATGCCAATTAATGAAAATGGAATATCACCGAATAAAAATACAAATTCAAAGTAAAACTATTTAAGACAAATCATACTTGATAAAGCTTTATGTTCAATGTAAGTATTAAGGCTAATACTTGGTTTTATGACTACTTCACTTAACTTTATTTTCCCATAACTTCATTTTGTTCCTTTTCTAATCTACTTTCTTCATATTAAAAAGAAATGAAGAGTAATTTCTAATTCATTTAGAAAGGAACATAAGGTAAGTAATTTCTTACACAAATAACAGCTGTGTAACACATGAAATTAAAATAGAAGACCTGCAGGTTTGATTCAAAACAGTAAACGTCATTAACAGCTTCAAGTTGCATATGCTTCATAGTGAGAAATAAGTGCATTCACAACCATTACACAAAACACTATCCTGAACCCCACTTTCACATTACTAGTTGAGCTGTTTTATAGCTATAATCATGAAGAAAATATTACCTCCTTTAATTCCAATAATAGTGCCTCGTAGACCCACAGGAACAGAGAAGTTCTCTCTGACATTGACAACACGGTCAAACAGCCTGTACTCTGCATCTCGATCTGGAACAACCCCCTTCTGCTGTTCTAATGGCTGACAAAAACCAAAAGACTGTGTTAATGTATGCAAAACAATAAGGATTAAAATAAAATGCATTTGTAACAATATCTGAAACACTATAAAGTAAACTTTCTGGGGAAAAATAAAACCTAGAAAGCCTCCTCCAAAAATAAAATCTTCCTTCTCCAGATTCAAAGCAAACTTTCTTTTTTTTTTCCCCCTGCAACTCTCACTCAGTGCTTCTGGCTGAAAATGTGTTGTACACTAGCTGATCAAGAGAATCAATTCAGCTGGAACCAAAGCATCATGTATAACCTGCCTGCATCAGTAACATGGGCAAGATGAGCAGTTGGTCCTATATGAAGAACTGAATAAAAAGTGAGACATGGGAAAAAGAGACAGCAGAAAGCACATTTATTTTGCTTTCATTACAGAGCCAGTAAGAACTGTAGAAGCACAAAGGATAGAAGGCAGAAAAAACCCTGA
Organism: Pycnonotus jocosus; assembly: GCA_013400435.1. NCBI lineage: Eukaryota > Metazoa > Chordata > Aves > Passeriformes > Pycnonotidae > Pycnonotus > Pycnonotus jocosus. The sequence goes on along the minus strand of VWYP01017759.1, from coordinate 475,902 downwards.
AAGTCAGTGCCTGACACAACAGAGTTTGTAGTTAGAAGAAATTCTCTCTCCTTGTAGAGACAGATTACTGTTTTCGAAATTATTTTCTAGAAGGCATAATAAATTCTTTCCTTTCATCAATACTGTCATAGAATTCCATTCTCCTAAAGTTGGTATGCTTAGGTAAAATACATATGATCTGGACAATTCAGCCCCCATCCCCCCCCGACCCATTCAGATCACTTACTCTGTACAGCAAATGGGGTTTCACAGTTACTCGCACCTTCTTGTTGCTCTTCCTCTGCTAAAGGAAATGAACAGAAAGTCTTTACAAACCAGTGTAGGAACAAGCACTGGAACAGGTAAAACAAAACTCCTGAAAAGATCATGTAGAATTCTTTCATTTCTTTTAGATAATGATATAGAGCTTTAATGAAGTCTTTAGAGTAAGTCTAGTTTTTTAAACATGTTGGATTTCATATCAAACCATTAGTTGCCTAATTCCAGATTTCACACCAATTTTCCAAGATGTCCTTGCAAGTTATTTCAAATAAATCAGCTCATTATTTCATTTTGCTTTGTCCTTAGCTTTAACTTTAGTAATTTCCTTGGCCACTTTTTTCATCTGTGACCTTTAGAAAATAACTTTCTAATCTTCTGCAGACCAAAGAGAAACTGCAAGGGAAGAAGAGTTGGCATCACACGTAAAAACAGCACTTCAGTATTTTTCAATATATACTGATACCTGTTCCTTTACAAAACCACCAAAAGGCACAGCTCAGAGTATGTCCCACTGCTGATAAATCACTCCTAAAAGAGTGAATCTCTTACAAAGATTAATAATGAGCTCTTCTGAATTTCTGGGATAATTCATGTTACAAATCCAGATTTTACATTATATTCTGTGTCCTTTTTCTTTGGAATGGCAAGTAATCTTCAATTGGCTTATTTAAATTCAAGAACTTCAAAAATAATGAGCACTGCTTTTTGGTTCACCCCTTCGGTTCACAATGACACCAAGCTGCATACCTTGCACTTCTCTATTTCTTCTTCAATTTTCTCAACAATGGCTGCATCCAGAATTTGCAAGTCACAAGAAGAGCGAGACAAAGCAGACACAGGATGTGATTTTAACCAGGCAACAATTTCTTGCACTTTCTCAGCCCTGAATAAAAAACGGCATGAATGAAAGCTTTTAGCTGCATAAACCAGTCATGTTCCCTATTTTAATCAGTCAAGTATTATCATACAGGCACACTTGATTGTATATATTCATAAAGTAATGGAATCTAAAGGTTCTGTATGACTTAGGTAAAGTCAGAATTATACAGTACTGTTTCAAAACCATCACTTAAAGTTTTGTTTCAGGGAAAAAAAATTAATTAAAAGTATTCAGCAAATTAAGTTTGCGTCCAATCAACAAACTGTGCCCAGATGTGATTACTGGTTCTGTGATCAGCTGTTTCTCACAACACAAGAAGAAAGAACCTCACAAATGAAGTCTCTCTGGTAAAATGGGAGAAAAAAATCTGAGATCCTTCTACAAGAAGAGTCCCACACTGGTGTAATCGCCAGGTAAGAGTCCTGCAGATTTACTGACTGAAGGCCATGGATTGGGTTTTATTGTCTGATAACTAAAGCTGTTTCAAGTTACCATACTGTGTAAGGAACCAAGGTTGCTATTTTTCTCCCATGTAAATGTACACTAAAAATGTGCAAAATACTTCCAACTCTGTAAGACTTACTTTTCAAATTCCAAGTGATTCTAGACAATTAGCACAACTATTGGTTATATTTTCTGAAAATTTTATTTATAACTAGTCATAGCTATGCTTACTGAAGGTTATTTTGAAAGCAAGAATTATGAAATAGCCACTGAAATGGATATTTCTCATTTACTGGACTTGAGGTTGAAGTCTGGCAGAAAGTTGGACTCCACAACTGAAAAGTACAGCACACAAATAATGTTTTCAGTCATCACTGAACAACCAGGCTGCTGGAAGAACAGTAAAGTTTCAGCTACACAGCAGCCACTGCATGATCATTACCAGTTTCATAACTGTCAGTCTTTATTTTCCTCATTGTAGAAAAGTGATAAGGACCATGGCTTACCCATTCTCATCCTCTCCAGGCCAAATGTCATCTTCGTAGCAGATATCTTCCTGGCTGTTCTTGGCTACATAATTAAATAGTTCAGGCACCCTAAAAACCCCAAATACATGGAAGATAACTTTAGTTTTACATCAGCACAGACCGCAAAAAAGCCCCATCAAAATCAAGTCTGGTGGGTTTCAAAACTTGTGGAGCCCAGAGGGTTTATTTTTTACTTAATTTAGTATCATACTGCTAATGTTTTCAAAGGTGAGCTGCTAAGAAAATTACTCTATCCCAAAACAGAACACTGGAATAAAAGAAATGAACTCATTGTTCTTAGAAGATCTGTGACCAGAGGACAAATTCCAATGATTGATACAAAGGTGGGTAATTTGGATGAAGCTCATATCCAATAATTTACCTTTCTAGATACTCAGCAAGTAGCTGTTCTACTGCAGAAGAATACATCCACTCATTTCCAACTTTCTTAGTATAGCCAGGAACTTCTTCATTCTTCTTATTGAACTTCAGGTTTAGCCCCACATTTGCTTTGTGATCACCATGAGGACTGGAAATAAGAAAAAAGCTCATTAGCTTGCAATAATATGTCTGTGAGTCTACATATATTTAAAAACCCCTCATAAACATCAATTCTTGACCTTAAACCACAGAACAATTAAACTCATTGTATTGTTTACTTGTTAACATTGTGTCAGTTGTAAATGTCACAGGCCAAAAGTTGTGCTATGGTAGCTGTCCATCTGTGTGCCTACACTTCACTGCAAAGGAGAGTAAGAAATATATTTTGCATTTCTTCCTTAATCGTGATCTAATCAACCACAATCAATCTGGCATTTAGCAAGCTGCAGAAGGATGTCCTTAAACAATCCATCAGGAAGAAATGTACACATTAGATCACAAGAAGATGCTCAGGCATCAACCATATCTTTAGAGAGGAATCACAATTTTGACATTCATGGGATTGCATGGATTGCCTCCTTTATGTATTTCAAGCAGTCTTAACTAGTTCTGAAAACAAGCTACAGGTACAATTCATCTCCTTTTATAATAGTAGTAATAAGTACAATGAAATTAGATCCTGATTTCACTTTTTTATTCTCAGTATGTCAAAGTCAGTTTTAGCTAACCAGGAAAGTCAGTTTTACATCTGTCTACAAAATGAAAGCAAACAGAACTGTCCAGTAAACAAAAATATAAAACATGCTTCTGATAGAAAAAAAGTACTGCATATCAACTTCATTTACAGCAAATATACTTCAAAGAAGGCTTCAAATCACAGAAGAGTGTACACTTGATAAAAAACAACACTTAAACACAGCAAAAATTCTGTAGCATTATAGCAGAATTTAGAAGCTTCTCTACAGCCAAAATCCACAAAGAGAACTTACTTCTTCTTTGATCCTCTTCCAATAAAGATACTCCCTGTAAATCTGGAGACAAGATATCCACTTACTCCAAGACGGCTGGCCAAAATATATGCAGGATTGTATTTCACAGAATATTTCTTTAAAACAAACAAACAAAACACATTGGCAATG
>VWYP01017759.1:458887-472259 GCA_013400435.1 Pycnonotus jocosus | reverse complement strand
ACAAACAAAACACATTGGCAATGCCCAAAGGATAAGTTTTTTTATACAAAGGGCAAATGAATGATATGGAAACATCCCTTAAAGATATTTACCATTGCAAAACCTATTTGATACATTGTTAAAGCTTTTACAAGAAAAGCAGAAGCACTCACATGCTGGTTCTGTATTAAAGTTTCAAGCTGGGGTTCACATGGAATATTAAAAACTACCCGGATTCTACCTTCTGGGATCACATCATGTGAATCGTGAACCTTGGAGAGAAACACAAGAGGTTAAAAATATTAAAAGCGCTACTTAAAACCAGCAGTTTTTGGATCACAGACCTCATTTTCTACTTTATCAACAATTTTGCTGCAGTAGGCACAGAGATGCTTTGGGATTCATCACCTTGCCTTGACCTATGCCTTGCTTCCTCGTAGAGCCAATCAGTCAGCATTAAATCAGAGGAATTCACAACTGAAAATAACATAAATGGGAACTTCATATATTATCCCAAAGAACTAATAAAAATAATCCTGTGTTCAAGTTCTGTTTTTTCCTTTTACACAAGCAACGAGGACAGGGAAAACAGAAGATCTTTCTCTTTCTCAGACTAAACCACCAAGAAATTGTAGGTTAAAAATTTTAGCTAGCAAATGGCCACTACTGTCACACAACATCTTAGATTATTTTAGGTTTGCAGAAAGAAAAAATCTACAGGGAAAATTTATGAAATTACTGGAACTAACTTCTCCCATGCAGCCGTAGTAAGGAGATCCAAGCATGAAGGCTGTACTTCCAGGAGGAAACAAATCATCCAAAGTTTTGATGTTTGAAAAACGAGAGTCAAAGGCTTTGATATCCTATATGAAAAAGACAACAGTAATAATCTTAAGTATCATTCAGTTCCAGTAGAATAATCAGAAAGTGTATATAAACAGATCCTCAGTTTAAAACATAGTCTGAATCTGAAATAATTCAGAGAAGATACTGCACTTGTATACTTACCTTGACAACTGTTTGGTAAACAAAAGGAAGAACTTGTTTAGACCACTGCTTCTCCAAATAAACTTCTCCATTTTGTTTTAGTTGATATCTATTACCATTGAGTAACTGTGCATATACAACTACTGATGTTTCATGGATAATTATTCCTTTCCTTCTCTGGTACCTGAACACAAAGCAGAACATTTAGCTTGATTACAATAAACAGAACTGAACCAAGAGGTTAGAACTAATTTACTGAAGTAAAATTAAATAAAATAAAAACCTCTCTTTAAAAAAGGATTCTAATAGTTTTCTTCTTGGTTTACAAAAATACCCAGAAAAAATATCTTAACCAACTGCTTACCCACTGTTGCACAGCCATCACTACAGAGCTCAGAGTATAAATTTAAGTACACTTAATCTTTACAGTGGAAGGGCTAGGGGTAATTAAATCAGTTAACTCAAATGACAGATAATGAAATGCCAAACTGGTGCCAAATTGATTTTTGCCTTTTTGCTTTTATATATTCTCTATATTCTGTACATATACATTTGTAGCTCTGTAGCCTATCACAGTACTTGTAGCATTTTACCTACTCTGTTAAACAGAAAGACAAAATAAATTCCCCAGCAGCTCCAAGCTGGATATCCAAGGTTAGAGTCTCTGGGAAGCCAAGACTGAAACCAGCTCTCCAAGATACATTTTCATAAACATTTAGTTCCTGTCTAAGGGGGTGGGGGGGAATTCAGGAAGGATTGAACCAAGAGGGAATTACCTCATCACTTATGTCTCTAACTGGGGACTCGTCAGTAACGCTAATTGGCTAAACACATAAAAAACTGTATGGGCTTTATGTTTGGGTGCATCTTCAGGTGCTCTCCATCTAGCGTGCTGTGCACCTAAGGATCCTTAGAAAAGCAACCCCTTTTTATCACATAGCTGTGTCTGGCTTGTGACTTTAGGACCAGCAAAAAGGCATCAAAACTACTGTAACTCATTTATAGTCTACTGAGCACCCACACTCTAGAAAAGCAAGAGCTGTATTCAAATTTAACAAAGCTAAGCTATTTGAGTTGCATGTTGATTCTGTATTACTTCATTCTACATACTTTCTACAACTGAAGATTGCTAACACCAGAACAGAAAATTGAGAGAGAGAATAAATACTGAAACTCATTCATTTGAGAGTTCTTTTGTAACAGCATCTAACTTTAGTTACCTCAGAACTGACTCCATATATTCTGAAATTTCAACATAAGCTCTTTTATGTTGTTGTTTTAAATTTAAGCAGACTTGATTAACCTTTATCATCAAGTATGCAGCAGCTCTTCTGTGCTACTTAGGTCTGTAATACAGGAACAAAACACAGCCAAGACATAAAATGCAAAGCTACACTTTAATTTTTGAAGTTACTTACTGCTCAGAAATGCCTTGAACTTCCTTTACCCACATGCTTTGTTCCTTATCTCCAACATAAGCCACTTTAGTTGGGGGCACTGCATTTCCCATGTAAAGCTTCTGTGTGCCATGTGGTTCTTCCAAATAAAACCTTGAGAATATTATGATAGGAAGGAAATTTAGCCAAATAAGACTAACACAGACACAAGCAATTGTGAGCAAAACTCAAAATAGTTAGAAATGTTTTTAATAAAAAATACCAGTATGTGTGCTATTTATAAAGGACTGTATAGAAATGTTCACTGTGTGGATTTCTGTGCATGCATTTTTCCCTCAAAACTATGAAAGAGCTCCCCTAAGCTTCTACATCTACAACAAAACAGTGAAAGACTAGACTGCTACAGAGGAAACCAAACCTCAGAACAATGTTAAACATTCTTCACCAAGCAGCCTTTGTTACAGCTGGACTAAATTGTTGTTAGTTTTACAATAAAATCAAAATTTCTGATTAAGCCCAAGGAACTTAATTGGAAAAAACTCAATAAGACAACAAAGAACTACGTATCAGGTAACTCTTACTTAGTTTCTCCATCTGACACTGCAACAACTCTGGCTTCTTCAAGATGGGGCCAGTTAACAAAAACTCGTTTTCCAAGTATTGAACTGGCAACATTTTCTACCATCTGAAAAAAAATGAGAAGTTTCATTACTAACTGTTTAACATATTAAAGTATTTTTGTTACAGTATTTTCTTGCTGTTTTTGCAATAAAAACTGCAGTAGTTAAATAACAGATTTTCTTGCAGAATAAAAAACTCATTTTATCTTACTAAAATATATTTGATACAGATTACATAATCATTGATTAAAAATGTGCCCCTTAAAACGTTGCATGTGTTACCTGGAAGACGTGGGATAATTTCTATGTCTCATATAGGTTTGCTAAGTACTTCTTTTGTTAAATCACTTAGAACTGTCATTTGCTACTTTGACTCTTCCCTCTAATTTCTCTATCAAACAGCCTCATTAGATGGAAGGTGTTAAGTCTGCTTCCTTTATTAAGAGGAAATTTTTTTTCCTTTTAAGTGGTCATCTCTTCAAAGGACACAAAAGACAAACAACACTGGTCTGGAGACTGTTTCCTTGCATTTATACCATTCATTAGCCACCAGCTCCTTACTCAAGAACATCTAAATTAAATGTCAGACAGTTAGAACATCTAACCATCTAACATCTAACCATTAGATGGTTAGAATATCTAACCACAGAGAGAGGCCAGAAGCTTAACTAAGGAGACTGATATTTCATATTGTGAAGTCTGGAAAAATTAAAACCTTTTAGCAGATACCCAAAATCCTAGACTGTTTCCCACACACTTTAACACCTCAAATCTGACTATTTAACAAATTCAGACCTCTTAATAAGTCTTTTGTCCAGCTGTGGGGGTCTTTTTTTGTTAGGTTTTGGTCTTTTGTTAGGACCTGAATGCTTACCTGGTCTTTTGAGTTCTCATCAACTACGATATCTAACATCATGTTCTCTCCATGGCTGCTTTGCTGAAACACTTGCACGCCACTTTTTTTAAGATAGAACTGTGTAAAAACAAAACAGCACATAAAACTTGAGCTCCTACATACTCATCTATTAAATAATTGAAATGCTGGAAGAGAAAAATCCTTTACCTTATGTTTAATGTGCTTTAAAGTAGGAAATCCACAAAAATACAATGCACTCTTGTTGATTTTAGTTATCTTATTGTGGGTTATTTCTACATGCCAAGCATCCAAAGGTATTGTTTTATACCTAAAAAAGAAGTTGCAAAAAATTTGCTCATGCAGATTGACCTTCAGCTCTAGAAAAATTCATTATTCCTTCACTCATTAATTGACAAAACCTTGGCTTTCCAGCAACTAATTTATGCCACTTGGAATATACAGAAAGGACTATAAAAACCCCCATGCTATTGCTGCAAAGAGACTATTTATTAGGAAGAAGACAGAACTTTAGGATATATGCCAAACTCACTATTTTAAATAATTGTAATTACCAAATTCTAACTAGCAATGGTTCCATATGGTATCACTCATCTTCACAACTGTCCATTCTTTATCAACTGTAATTCAGCAACAGGCATTCCTCCTCTACTCTGACTACTGTTAAGCTTATGTTTCCATTTCATCTTCAGTCTGCGTGAAATAAAGCTGCCTACTTTCAGTGAGAAGAAGGTGAAAAACAAATTTGTGTTTAATTCTTTCAACTGGATCCAAATGCTTACATTTGTTAAAAAGACACTCTGGAATTAGCATGCCAGTAATTTATCACTACTTATCAGGTATTTGCACCAGTCTTTCATTCTCTGTCATATAAAGTTTAGTAATTCTCTAGATTGTTCTTGACTATTTAGCATTGGTTCATGTGTTTTGCAAAGTAACATCTGAAGGCAGAAATACTTTTACTGTGCCATCCAAAGCAGGCAACATCTAATTCAGTACTTTTCATTTCTCAGTTTACATACTGGCATAGGCAAGGTTTGGTTAAAATGTTAGGAAAAGCCCTCCTACTGCTTTTAGCCTGCTCTAGAATAGTTACACCAGCATTACCTCGTGTGACATCGTTCTATTGCAGGGAATTTCTCTGGCCATGGTGACAGGTACTGGAACTCAGCATCTTTGTCATACCAGTACATCAGGCAAGCACTGTGAGTGTTTCTTCGTTTCTCCTCTTCGTTTAGGCCCTTATTACAGGATTCCATGGCCTGCAGCAGCCGTTTCTAAATTTTAGAGGAATTAGCACATGGTCTTACCAAGTGTTAATTTAAACTTCCACTTAAATGCATATCTAACTGGTGATTAATTAAGAAATTTAGCAGTCTTGTTATGCAGCTTTTATGCACAGCACATGCTGAAAGAACTTACCTCATCAATAAACGGGATTAATACTACAGCTTCCCATTCCTGCTGTTTTCCATTTAGGTCAGTTTTAAAATCAGGTGGATAATATTCTATAATAGGAGAGTCTTGACTAGTCATCAAATGCTAGGAAAACACAATAGAGATGATATCAAAGGCAGTTTAGCACTAATTGTAAGACACAAAGGAAGGCTGCTAATAAAACAAATTCAATGCTGTACAGGAATGAAACACTTGCCTGTCCTAGCTGGAAACTGTTTAGCAAATGCAAAATTTTGTATTTATTATTAACTTTACAATGCACTACATATAGTAACAAGCAGAATATTTAACCATACACCTAAAATGTATAGACAGAATATAATTACCACGACATGCAAAACCACCAAGAATAGAGTAAAATAAAATGAAGCAGACAACAAGTAAGCAGTAGATAATACAATTTAATTCTATACTTTACCTGATAACATTTAGGTAGCAGATCTTTGCTAGCTGCTGGAAGTACAGCAAGAAGCTGTTCAAACGGCATGAAAGGTTTTCCAAGTTCAAATTTGATTTTGAGTTCACTGATGTTGTGAATATCTGACAGGTAAGGTGCATAATGATAAGGGTAATACCTGCAGGTTAAAAAAAACCCTAAGTTACTTGACTTAATTAGAGCACAACAGTGTTCACAGATCAGACACAAACCAAACTACATTAAATGTTCCCAGCATACAAGGTGAAGTATCACTCTTTCAGCAGTTTCTCATTTGATGTTTTTTTCTTACCAGCTCCATGACTGAACTCCATGGTAATAATAATGCAAAATCCATTGTATTGCCTGGACATAACATTCAGCTTGGTCAGCCAAGAAGGCACTTTAAAAGAAAAAGGCAAGATACTTTTTAGTTTTCTCATTTTCACTGGTATGTAAAAAGTAATTAGAACTTTGTACATAGGTATGAAGATAGAAAATTTTGGGAATCTAGTAATACCATGATTTTCTAGATTCATTTCCTCTCTGGTCCTCAAATACTTATTAGAGAAAATAATAAGCTGCTGGATTTGCAGCTCTTGTTGCATTAGGCAAAATCATCACCACTGCAGTACTCTGCCATATGTTCTCCGCTTTTGACATGGGATGAATATTCTGTCTTTTATTAGAATCACAAATTGTTGGGGTTGGAAGGGACTTACAGATCATCTTGTTCCAACCCCTTGCCATGGGCAGGGACACCTTCCATAGACCAGACTGCTCAAAGCCCCATCCAACCTGGCCTTGAACACTTTTAGGGATGGGACATCCACAACTCCTATAGGCAACCTGGCTCCAGTGCCTCACCACCCTCACAGTAAAGACTTTCCTCCTTATTATCTGATGTAAGCCTCCACCCTTTTCAGTTTGAATCCATTATGCCTCGTCCTGTCACTACATACTCTTGAAAACAGTCTGTAATACATATTTACACATGTATGTCACTAATAAGTATCTACAAAGATTTGTCTTCAGCATTTACTTCTTCATTTTACTTCCTAAAAAGGAAGTATGTACTTACTCAGACACTACTTCTACACCCATTTTGGTCATGTAGTAAGTTCTTTTGTATTGCCTAAACTCAGTTTCAAACAGATCATCATCTTCTGGTTCATCTTCCAATGTGGCTGGAAAACCAGTCATGAAAAAAAGGATTAACATTCACTTCTTTACTACAGTAAGGTTTGAAAACATTCACTTCTGACATAATGCCTTTTCATAATGCCAATTCAAAGCTATAAGTGCTCACATCTTCCTTATACTGAAAGTAACATGAAACAATCAAACAAAATCTTTACCCAGAGAAATTCTGGAATTTTTAAGACAGGTAACCCATTTTTTAGCCAAATTACAAGAACAGAGAAGATAATATAAGCCATCAGAATACAATATAAGGAAACATTAAAATTAATTTTAAAATTATGTTGAGCAACATCATTTAATATCATGTAGTAATATTCATACATTTTTAACAATTAATTTCAAAACATGAGCAAAAAACATTTCCTACAAGTAGAATGAGTTTTAAAACAACCACAACCAAAAATCCTAAAGCCACACAAAAATCTGTTTCCCTGTCTCCCCCATCTAAGAAAATACCTATGCATACAATTATCAAAAACATAATATTGTTGAAGGTTTGTTCACTAATTCCTTGAACTCATCATGGAAATATAGGGCAGGGAAAAAGCACCTCTAAAGCTTTAGTCCCACTCTCTCTCACCAGAGCATTTCCACTTCCCAACAGCTGACTACATAAGGCTTGCATTCAGATTAAACTCATCTCTGACATGCAATTCTTACAGTTCTTTGAAATCTACACACACATTTTTTTATATGTGTATGGAAAAAATCTTTGCACTTACTTTTAGGGGTCACTTCACCTTCATTTTTTTCTAAAGCAGCCAAAGATAAAGAATTTTCCTGAGCCTATTGAATTAAGATTTGAGATAATATAAAAACACAGGTTAATATGCACAAACCTCATTCAAAACTTGCAACTCAAAATACTTCAACCAAAATGTGTAAATACTATATATTATAAACCCCATTTCCATCTCTTACAATTGCTTCAAGAACATTATTTAAGCAGATAAAAAGGACAGATCAGACAAAAGGAACAGTCTCAAAACATTAATTACTTCTAAAAAATACCTGAATATTTGTGTTCCAAAATGCTACTCTTTCCAAAACTGCTCTGTACACAAAGAACAGGATAACAATATAAAAAGGCCAATTAAATGCAACAGAATTTTCTCCTGCTACTCTACACCCTGCTGAAGCACATTGTGAAGGGCAGTCAGTGGAAGTGGTGGTGGGGAACTTGACACTGGGGCAGAGACAAGATACTGTTATGTAGTAGTACACACAGTAGTATACAAGGTGCTGTTCCTTATTAATTGTTATTATGTAGAACTGCAAGTTTAATACTAATCTGAGACAGCTCACCAATGAAATTGCTCTTTCCCTGTTTATTGTCCAGTAGTCAGCCAATACCAAAACATATATGAATGTTCTATCAGTGTATCTGAAACATATGGAACTTCCAGCAGACTATGCATTAAAAATTAAGATTATTAAGCATAGCAGGTTCATAATTCACATAAAAGTTAAGTTCTGCTGCTTTTGAAGAAAAGCAAAACATTAAATACAGGTTTACCAGACTTTAAAAATCAGGAGCACCTGCTCCTGACTGAACCATTTCATCACTCACAACCAGCAATACATACAGGCAGAATGCAAATGGTTACAATTTACTTATCTTTTCTGGTTTGGAAAAAATTTCAAAACAGAGGTTTATGCTACTTAATTTGTCTAAGATCAAATTACTGATTTGCAAGAAGTAACATTTCCGAAACTGTGCATATGAAACACTGACCTTTTGTTTCTTTTGTTTATTTTTTCTGGCTTCCTCTGCTGCAATTCCAGCTGCCTCGTTGAGGTATTTATTACCCACTTTACTTTCAAACCATTTTAGGTCAACAAAGACTTCACTGAAGTGTTCACGATCAAACTGTGAGATTAAAGTAAATTTGCAAGTATTTAAAGGATGTCAAATTTAGAATGCCAGATTAACAATGTCTTTTTAGTTCATGCATTAGATTACATCTAGAGTCATCTATACACAAACATTTTCTCTAGAGATACAACTAAACAGTTTAATACTAAAAGTCCTGTTTCTCAGCAATATGTAACATACTTATTTTGAATGTATGTAGCTAAGCCATATTTTGTTTTCTTTAAGTAAGGCAGCAAAATGTAACAAAAAAGAATTAAATAACTTCTACATTTCACTATCAACTCCAGAAGCAGTACACATACAGGGTCTGGTTAATACAACCTGCCACAGATCTAACACTTTACAGCTCTATCCAAGAACCAGAAAACAAGGCTGAAGCAGGGACAACAGATGATCTCCCTCTTTTGAAGTTCAGCACAAGGTTTAATCCTTTCCATTTCTATATGGCCTATACCTTACCTCATCTCTAGGATGGATTACTGCACCGGCACCTAACAGGATTACCTCCTGTTCACCAGGTAGTTCATGAACAGCACTCATGCCTGCCTCTCAGAGATGCTCCTTCATCTTTACTAGTAAACTTCATACAAAACTTGCAAACAATTCCCCCCTCCAGGACCTTCAGACATAGCTTACCCCACAGGAAACTACCAGCAGGGGAAACAAAGAACATTGCTGCCTGCAGCAAGCTTTAAGAATACACAGAAATCACAGACAATCCTGAGCTGGAAGAGACCCACAAAGATCACTGAGTCCAACTGTTACGTGAATGACCCCAGAGGCATTGAACCCACATCCCTGGCATTACCAGCACCTGCTCTAGAGGGACTGAACCCACATCCCTGGCATTACTGACACCCGCTCTAGAGGAACTGAACCCACATCCCTGGCATTACTGACACCCGCTCTAGAGGAACTGAACCCACATCCCTGGCATTACTGACACCCGCTCTAGAGGAACTGAACCCACATCCCTGGCATTACTGACACCTGCTCTAGAGGAACTGAACCCACATCCCTGGCATTACTGGCACCTGATCTAACCAGCTTTGCCTGATAGTGCCACACACTTCAATGGGAAGTGAGGACCATGATTCTACTGGTGAATCCTCATTTGACTCACAGCTGATTAAACCACTTGCAAAACACAGCCATTTAACAGTTCACTAAAACTACAGTGTGGTGTATTTTAGGGTACAGTATTGAGTTTAAATTCAACATTCTCTAAATTTCAGAGTTACTTACATCTGACAATCTTGTGAGATATTTCTCAAAACGTTCTAAATTCAGATGCCCATTCTCATTGATGTAACCTGTTGAGAAAATCAAGTATGCTTTTGAACTAGCAATTCAACAATTTTAAAATTTGCATTTAAATGCCGCACGGATAATAAAATGCAATCTTGCTGCCTCTCTAAGGAAACTGTACTAAATGCTAAACACTCTAATTTGGCAGAAAAAGTTAATAAATATAAATACACCAATGTTAATGCTTCTACTTTCCACAACTGAACGTAGTTTTCTCACCTCCTAGTTCTGGCAAGACAGCCATGTATGTTCTATAAAGTAGCGGCAGTGCATCATGATTAATGTGTAAATGAGGTAGATGAGGAATAAAATCATTTCCTACAAGGAAACCCATTAAGATCCAATCATCTATTATCCTTTCAATATCATATTCAAAAGAAATCTTGTCCTGGAGGAAAAAGGAAAAAAGAAAAACACACAGGATAATTTTTGTTATCATTTTTGCATAAAGACTTCGTACATTCACACTTTTTTCCCATCTCAGGCCCATTAGAACTTACTTTTACTGGGGAAAATTCATAATCAATATATTCTCTCATCAGTGATAAGTGCAGTAAATGAAACGTGGTTTCCTCTGGTGCACATACTCTGTAAATTATTCAAACCACCAAGTTAATTATTTATAAACACACTTTCGACATTAATATTAATAAGCCCAAGGTTACCTAAACCCAAGAAGTTTTACTAGGATTGTATCTTTGCAGAAGAAATAGTGTATAAACATTACATTGAATCTATTTTAGGATTAATCTGGTATGGTCTGTAAAAATTTGCACTAGAATCTTCTAAACACCAGATGTGATTGTATGGAGAAGAACTAACTTAGAGAAGAGCTTCGTGGAGTTTCATGCTGCAGTAACTATTTCCTAAATTCTTATCCCACTGCTCAAAAAAGAGACAAATTAGCCCAACTTGGCACCAAGCCTCACCATTTTAAGGTATTTTCTAACTAGTCTGATAAGAACAGAGTACACAAATTCACATGTAAACCAGCTGGGTTACATTTGTAGGCATTTGATTTGCTTCTTGTAAGAGATTAATATGCTCAACTCGAAAATATGCTCTGTATGTACTATTTTGTGACTCCAATGAAGCACTAAAAGAATAACAAACCTACTGTTTGTTTATGGCATGGTCAACTCATATTCTACCTGCCCTTTTTCTGTTCACTAAAACTGCTTATAAAAACCCTAAGCCAACATTAGCCCCAAACCAGTTAATACCGACAGCAAAAGATTAATGAGCTAAATTATGTATTTTAAATTAATAATCGACTATTTCAGCTTGTAGATCCTATAACTAGATGAGACCACCTCCAACGACAAACCAGCATAAATACTTGTGCCTTCACACATAAATGGGAAATTTTAGAAATAATCCTGTAAGGAAGATGTGATAAGCTGTGTGATAGCAGCCTTCAGCTAAATTCATGTAACACAAACTCCAAGCTGCATTGGGCTTCAGAACCAATTGTATCACTTTTTAAATGCAATTTTCACATTGGTATTAAAGAGCTTTGGCAAACAGGCTGATACTATAAGACTCTAGAGACATTTTGCCCTTACTCTTCACTGCACCAGACTTGAAAATCCTGATAAAACGAGCAATTTCTCTCAATAAATAATCGTGGAGAGATATTAATTTGAACATATTTTTAGGATTTTCAATTTTCCAACTCTAAGTATCCATAAAAGTGACAATATTGACAGAAGGCAATCCATATAACTTATAGAAGTAAATTCTTGTAATGAGCAAAATTATTCAGAAATTAAAATATGGAACTATGCTGAGGGGGAGGGGAATAAATAACACTTTGTCTTTTGATTTCATACTTTCATTAATTCATCTTTCAAAAAGTAATCACACTCTTATTTCACATTATTTTATTTTTTAGAAAGGTAAAACCAAGGTTTTACTTTGATTAGACGTAAGGTCTTTAGAAAAGATTGCAGTGCTGCATGCCAGCACCACCCATCAATATTAACGAAACACTGACTGCAAAGAAAGCTTATTTCTGGTGTTCATCATATTGTCTTTGGCAATAAAATATTCCTTTATTAGCAAAAAATATGCATTTATCTAAACATTTATGACTTATCCTGTGCTATTCAAAATCCTTTCAGGGTCAGAAATGTTTATTTCTGTTTCTTCCATGTTCTCCCTTTATGTACCCAATATATGCTTAAGGTCCTTCAAAGAAAGAACCTAGCCACAGTAACAGCTATAAATTAATTCCTGTATTACTTCAGAACAGCTCCAGGTATATGCACAGTTCTGGAACAAGTCACCATCTTCTGACTGTTTATAGACCACGAGTTCTTTCAACTGGGCAAACCCTGAATAAGAGCACCTATGCAGCCATTTTTAGAGAGTTTATTTTAGTAATTATCCCACTAATTTACTTACATGCATAAAACCTCAGATAGATATATACATACATAAGTTAGTATCTGCCTAACACAGTTATGGAAACAATGTCAATACAGCCCAGGTTGCTTCATTATAACATGAAGAAAACAGTAAAACGCACCAAAGCTTTAAGGATTTTTTATCAGCTGTTCTGATAGCACACTTTTTTTTCATGTAAACCAATTCAAATGCACAATTCAGCATGTTGATTTCTCTAATTTCATGACTTTTCTAACCCAAAGAATAAACGAAGACTTCATTAAATTACTATGCAATCAATTAAAAAAAAAACCCAAAAACCATATCACCAAACAAACCCTGTTTGAGCCATCCAGTATGTTTTTGATTTAATTTCATCATAAATAAAATAAGAGTAAAGTTAAATCAATTCACCTTTGAGCCTTTTTACCACCAAATCTGACTTCTTCTCTTAAGAGCGCAAAGTGTGCCTCATGACTTGTTAATCCCAGCATTATCTATTACAAAAAGATATCAGAAAGATCTTACTTTTTAATTTTTTTTTAACCTTTCAAGCAGTATAAAGAAATTCCAATGTTCGGTTTCATTACAAATTCAAAAGTTTGCGGGAATACAAAATCACATGCTTGTTTCAAACCATTTTAGAACCCTATGAGCTTAGGAAGAAATCAAAAATGTACACACTGGACAAATCCCTGTTGTTTGTATTATTTCAGTTGCACATACCAAGTCAGCATCTAAGCCATAGAGACAGTGTCTTGTGTTTGGATCATGATGGGGCTTTGCTTTTTCTGATCTGATGAACTCCATAATTTTATGCTCACCTTCCCCTGGAGTCTGGACACAAAAAGAAAAAAAGAAAAAAAA
>VWYP01017759.1:371267-453877 GCA_013400435.1 Pycnonotus jocosus | reverse complement strand
TCCCACCCTCCGGCCGCCTCACCGTCGGCCCCGCACGCAGGGCCTGGGAGCGCAGCGGTCGCCCGCGACCCCCTGCCCTGCTCTGCCCCACCGCGGGCCCCAGTCCCCCCGCCCCGGGCAGCAGATCTGCTCCCCGCGCAATGGCAACGCCCGGTGCAACAGCTCCCCGCGCGGCCCCCTGCGCTCCGATAAACTGATTAAGCCTGGAAAAACAACAGAACGTCAGCACTCAAAACACAACACCGGAAAAGACCGTTGTATGTTCCAAATATTTTACTAGGAAATCTCGTCACGTTTATGGGACAGTGACAACACTTCTAGATTACCCACTAAACAGACAGAGAAACAAACGCTCTGGAAGCAGTTGCAGACCTATTATTTTCCCAAACCTCTGGTTTTCAGTTGAACACAACAAACACTCTCATATAGTGCGAGCTTGTGATCAAAACCTAACAGCGTTGTCTCTCAGAATAGCAGAAACAAAAGCACTGTACAAAAATTCTAATGATAGCCTACTGTAGGTTAAAAAGGTATAATTTGTCCCTATCTTCCCCCATGGCTCATTTCCCTACAATTTGGATGCCTAGAAAGCACGCATTATGGTAAGTTAGTATTTGCCTTTCAACCGTATTTTAGTCTACTCTTGTCTGTGTTAAAACCCCTTTTCTGAAATGGAGTCTGAAAACACTCCTTAGAGGTGACTTTTTCCAGGGGAGGAAGAGGCACTGTGCAAGGCTCTCAGGAGTCCATGTGGATGTTACAGTCACAGCTACAACACCTGCCTGCTGCCCTGGCATTACAGCCGCACTGCCAGGGTCCTCCAACTGTCAGCTTTGTGCCTCTCATTCAGGAGGGTTTTCTAGAGCACTGCACTCAAGGGCTAAGGAAACAGGTTCAGAACATGGTACCACTTTACCAGTTTACTCATGCTAAGATTTAGGATCCCAAAAGCTTTCCTAGAGACAGCCAGGCTACACGGAAGAAAGTTGAAGAAAGGTACTGCTGGAAAGAAATACTAATAATTTTTAGAGAGCCCTTCTGAGTATGAGTACAAAAATTGAAATAACCACTTTACATCATATCAGTATTAAACTTAATTGTATTTTCTAATCTAAGTCAAATGAGAAACATGTTTACAAAAATATACAGTACTTTATAGAGTGCATCTGTCAGTATCATGAAAATTTTTCATATAGTCAGACATTTGCAGAGCCTTCCATTGACTAATTTTAAGGAGTTCTTTGGTATTGCCTTCTACGTGTGTACAAAAGGTAAATCCTAACACCTTACACATCTGCATTCGTAGCATCCTTGCAAGGGCACTGCACATTTTACACAGGTTTTGGAAGACCATAAGGCTGTTCTTCTGCTTGCAGCCAAAAATCAACAGAAGTAACCAGGTACCACTGAGTGATTCCTTCCCAACAATATTATAGCTACAGCGCTTGTGGTATCATTCCAAAGGGAACAAATTTCACATATATGGAGCCCAGCCCATATACATCTGGCAGAGCAGGTTGTCATCACTTGCTTCTTGAATGAGGTAATGAACATGCCCTTCAATAGATAAAGGTAATCCTTTGATTCTGTTTCTAGTCTTAATGACACCTTGCAGCCGTTGTTCTATATCAAGGACATGGGTTTTGGCCTGGAAAGAAGAAAAAAAAAATTGGTACTATTAATGAACTTCTACTTCTCAAAATAAAACCAGTATTTCTTAGGATGTGTTTGAAATCATATTATAATTTAATACAAAATCCAGATGCCTATACCAGCTACATTGAAAACAAAGGCTACTCTCTTTTAAAAACAGTTTTCTAGAATGGATATGTTATTGGTCAAGCTATAACTTTTACCTTACATTTTTACAGTGAAAAGTTATCAGAGAGGACTGAAAAAATGATATATTTATATTTGAGAATTGTTAGAAGGCTTTATTTCATACAATTACTTTCAAATAAATGCAACATTTTCCTAGCCTTATTCCTGGAATTCTGGACAAAATTTAAGTATGGAAAATTTAGGTTAAAATTATGAGCAAATGAAAATGAAGAAGTCGAATTAAAGATTTCTTTATTGTGTGTTTATCTTTGTTGTGCTGAGCATCTCAAAATGAGCCCACTGGAGTTGCTAGTTCATACCAATTACACTCACACATTTGCTTTTAAAGCTCAAGCATAACATTGGCACCTCTCCAGAAAAAGCATTTAATGTATACAATTATGTGGGTGGTCTTGGAAAAGAAAATTATGTAGACACAGCCTGGTTAGTAGCTGTTTGAAGACCAGGAGATTTTCTGTGCTGAAATAGCCCAGGTAAGTTCTTTGTTGTGATACAGTTTCAGTGATGTAGTCTTTCCTTATCTTAGCTGTTGTGTTTGTCAGTGCTTCTAACAATTATCTGCTATTACACATTTATTTTCATTAAATAGTCCTTTAACAAAATAAAAATAGAAAGAGAAATCAAAAATTTTGCATAGAGGGAAGATAATAAAAGTTAAGCTATACTTTGGATGAATAATATAGTCTTCAGCAGCAGCTAATAAAGAAACAGCATGAAATCCTAATTTTAATCATGTAATTATATGTACCAAGGCACGTATTTATTCACTAATAGACATCCACTCAGGAAAAGTACAAAAATACACAGGGAAAGGACTCCAGATGTTACATCACTCTTAATCTAGAAGTGAGGGCTAACAAGATCCATTGCTTCTGCTGAAATTGTCCTTGATTTAGTAAAACTAACAAGAGAATTACAGGCTTTTTTGTTTGGTTCTTTAGTAGTAGATAAAAAATGTAATTTATCAGTAAAAAAAATCTCTTCATAGATAAAAATTATGAACAGAGAGATAACAAAAAACAACCAAAGAAATTTTAAATGGAAGAAAAAAAAGACAAAGTTTCAATTAGGAAATGTGTAATTCATAACAATAACAGACATTTGAAAACCTTAGGTTGTGCTTGTTTTAAACTCACCTTTTCATTGACAACTTCTCCAGTTTCATTCACCTGGGCTTTTGTATTCCCTTTAACAGGTTTACTCCATTCCACAAGAGGATCATGGAGAAAAGTCTTTAAGACACTAAATAAATTTAAAAATTAGAAAAAGATATGCTACATTAAATACACTTCATTTTCAAAACACAAACACCGACAGGACCTGCTTTATATTTATATAAATTTGTATATTTATATTTATATTATATATATATATATATATATATATATAATCCTGCTTTATATTTAGCTCCATGTCATGGTGAGAGTGAGCTGCAGGACAGGCATATGCTGGCACTGGCATATTCCCCAGCAGTTACTGCTTCACACGTTTAGACTACAGACAGCTTTGAGGAGTTTGTAGCCAAAGCAGCTGCCATACCTCATCAGAGGCTCCCTCTGATCACGCATCAGCCTCAGGGTGACTTCACAGGCCCTTCGGAAGAGACCTTCTGTTCCCATGGGACCCATCCCGTTAACCATGTTGTGAGTGAGGCGGAAAGGAACGATTTCCGGAACTTCAAAAGTTTCTCCCTTTACATTGAGAAAAAAAGGTTTGCCCTAAGTGTTTTAAGCACTATTAAAGAGTAACATTTGCCTTGGCTTTAGGTTTTTTCCTCCATCTTTGTCAGTGACAGTTTCTTAGCTGGCAAGACATGTTTGGTCAGCTCAGTCCTACTCTGATAAGGGGAAATTACAGTGAGTAAAAGATAACATCGTCCAAATAACCTCTTTTTCCACTGCAAAATGCTAACTTTTTTTTAATAATATGCAAGTTACCTTAAAAACATTTTTTAAAATTAAATGTTACATAGGACAATTTAGACTTACTAAAAAGAAACCAGAAGAAATAACAGTATTTCCACCTCACTTATCTGAATTAAAAAGGCCATGTGTCCCACACCAAAAGCGTCTTTCAACTGAAACACCAAAACTCCAAATGCCAATCTGGCCACAATTCCTGCTGTTTATTTTAACAGAACCTAGGAATTTTTGTGCTAAATTTGTGTGAGAGAGAACAAGAAACTCTCCACAGCAGCAGAATTCTGAATGTAGCAATTGCAGTTTTGTTTGGAGGGTGATAGTGGAGAGGGAAGTCACAAAAACAGTCTAAAATTGGGGCAGTTTCAGTGTATCCACATCAGGTCACCTGATATTGGCTAAATCAAAAAGATGGTTTTCATTGAATGCAGCATACAGAATGATCACATCCTCTTTATATATTCCAGGCTTTTTTTGGGTATAAATATGAGACAAGTGAGAGAAAGAACACAACTGACATGTTAAAGTAAAAATGTGGAAAAAACCCCAAGACAGTAGAAATTCATAACTTACATGCATATAAAATAAAGAGCAAGTTCAGCAAGTGGCATTTCTCACCTTATTGAAAAGGCAGTTGAAATCCACATGCACACACTCCCCAGTGAAAGAATCAAACAAGATGTTCTCCCCGTGGCGGTCTCCCAGCCCCAGGATGTAACCCACCATGGACATGACGGCAACAGAGCGGCAGTAGGCTGACCTGCTGTTGTACCTGTGGAGACACAGCAGGCACTCTGAGGCACTGCTGGGCTGTCCCCATCCTGCAGTCACTTTAACTCTTGGGAAATACACAAAGGAGGTGCTCCTGAGCTAGTCTGATCCCACTCACTCACCACGAAGTAGGGTCAGGAAATGTTCTGAGAAACCACTCATGAAAAAGAGGAGGGTGACGAGGCAGAAGGACCTCTTTAAACATTTTCAGCTTCTCAGACAAAGGTGCTGACTTTGGAAGCATGTGCTGCCTCAGTTCTTTCCCAGTCATATAGATGCCTGCAACAGACTTCCTCAGTTAGGCAAAAGAAATCTCAAAATATAAAGCCTGATATATTCTATTACAATATGGTAATTTAAAGAAAATAAATGCCTTCATAAAGTTGAAATAAAAGATCAAATGAAAAATAATCTACAAACCATGTCAGTTGTGGGGTACAGGAAATTTTTTCCCCAAATTTTTATTGCACTGATGAGAAAGCTGCTTTGTTAACAAGAAATTCAAAAGAAATCTGATCTTTTCTCTGGAAAGCTGCTGTATTCCTAACATAAAATATTTGCTTCAATTTTTTACTATCTTAATTATCTCACATAAACTTAACAGAAATGAAAACTAACCAATCAAATCTAAAGAAAAAGTTCATGGTATTTTTTATTATTCAGTGCTGCACTTACATCCCCATGCTGCTGAAACAATTTACATCACTGTATGTAGGAAAGTATTAACATGCCTGTGGTATCTATTCTTGTAAGGAATTGTTCCTTCCAAGCACCAACTCTCTTCCATTTAAGAGCAAAAGTCTACTACACACATGCATAATAATATATTGCAGATAGATAAAAATACATGTGACTACATCTTCCTAGAATTTAGCCTGACTCTTGCCATTTGTTTCATTTACTTAATGAGATCCAAGCCCTTTAAAAATATCTAAAACCTTTTACTATAGTCTAATATATTTCTTTACCTTTCTCCTTATAAAGTTTTATCAGGATATTTCTTAGACCAGCAGTGTTATTCACCCACTCAATGATGCCACATTCATCATTTAATGGAATCACTGCGTAGGTGCGGATATGGAGCTCTCGCCTACGGGACTCTGCATCTTTTCTTAAGCACTGTTCACAAAAGGAAAATGAGATTAACATATAACAGACAGGATCGAAATGGATCTCTAGCATTTACATTCTATCTATAACTACTTTCCAATTACACAATCTAGAAATTACAAATCTAAGCTTCACAGTCTGCACTAGGTCAAAGGAAAGCAAAATGTGGATCTGTTTGCAATAAATTAGTCAAACTGCATAACTTGTACATGGCTTAAATCCCTTAAAAGCAATATTTGAAATAAATCTTTTAGTATTTCAGAGACGGTGTCATTTGTTTTAACCTCACAGAAGACATGGTACCTTCACCTTAAGCATATTGCTGAAAAGCAGAACAAAACTAAAATAAGAGGTGTGGCAACACTTTAGTATAAAAAGATTAATTTACCTATGTTGTATATCATATATTAGAAGTTACAAAATAAGAAATATTAAGCATGACTGCAGAAGGTTTGCAGGTATTTATTTATTGTAAATAACCTGTCCTGTCTAATTTTGCTGGAATAAACAGTTGTTTTGGCAGAATATTGTGATTTGTTACTGTTCTCACAAGTCTGTAAGAACTCGTACAATACCAGTTGCTAATAGTTTTTGCTGAAGTAAGGCATTTTGTACCAGTTTACTTTTCTTCCAGTGAGCCTTATCTCAAGCTAAATTGGCTTTTTTTGTTAGATAACTGAGTGTTCTGTCCTGGTCAATAAGTATAATACACCTGATTGTCTCATTCATCAAACCTTATTAATAAGGGAGTTGAATTCCATGAGTCGACAGTCTTTTCTTAGATCATCTTTTGGCTTGCACATCATAATGTAAGATTTCCCATCTGAACCTTTCAAGGTGATCTTTTTTGGCTTTTGAAGTGAGGCAAGAATTTCCACCTAAAGAAAAATGAAGTTCTTCACTAACATCTGTATCAGATTATCCAAAATAAAGTAATAAACCACTGCAACCAATGGTGTTAGCACTTGCATGGTGCTGCAGCACATCAACCTCAGACCAAAACTTTATCTGAGTGCCAAGGGGCCACACCTGCCTCAGGCTGCTGTAACAGAAGCCACTCAGTTCCCACAAAAGTAATTATGGAATTTCCTGCTCCTTCCTCCCATTTCTAGAGAACAGAGATGTATTTGCAGCTACTTTTGACTAACATGAAGTGAAAAAGCAGGTGCCAGGCAGAGCCTTACCGCATCATCAAAGCCGGCAATGTAGGCCCAGCAGCCAGGAAAAGGGTCATGGTTAGCATGGGTACCAGGAATTGAAGGAAGAGTTGGTATCATTACAGATTGTAAGGGAATGAGAATTTCACTGAATGTGTGCTCCTCTACTAATCTTTTCAGTGTTTTGAAATGAATATTCATGCTTAATGTTGAGCTGTTTCCATCAACCTTGAAAAAAAAAAGATGATCAAAGTTAGAAGTACCATTTAAAGTTAACACTTAAAATAATACTGCCCTTTCACATTAATTAATAAATAGACTAGAATAATAAATGCTGATTGTAATAAGAAAAACAGCAAGCTACATTGCAAATTAAATAATCAAGAAGTAAATATATCTGGCTGTTATGACACACTTATTTTTCACTTTGAATATAAATATAGAATAATGAAATAATTCATTTAGTTGCACCTTTATTATCAAGTTAATTTGTTCATAAAAGTACAATCACTCTATTTTTACAGTAAAACTCTGAAAATTAATGGGCATGAATATGTGAAAGTACAAAACAATGTAAAGCCTATGTGCTGTTAAACAAGCCATTATGTACTGGAACATTTTACAGTGTGCTCAATTTAGAGCTGTTTTAAATCTTTCACAATTTAGTGCACTTTAGCGGAAATTGCACTAATATATGAGTTAATAATAATTACAATTGATATATAATTATTAATATAATAATTTCTTATTACTATAATTAATATGATGAATTGGCTAATGAAAGCAATTAGAATCAGCTTTTGCATGACATTCTTGAATAATCCTACAACATGCATTAATCTGTTTATTTTTGTAAGTACTGGTTTGTTGCAGAGTTCCAACAGCTTGTCCGTAAGGCGTGTGGCATCTCCAATGAATTTTCCTAACGATTCCTTCATGTGGATAGCTCTGTTTAGAATTTCCTTACATCTATTGACACGCATAGGGTAAGAGGACTGAAAAAAAAGCAAAGTTAAAATTAATTAAACAATTAGTTGAAGAATCTTCCCCAGTAATTAATATTCTTTTCTCTACTTATTGCTGATCATATTTAATATCTGCAGAAGGATGTGCTTCAATTGAAAAATTGTTGGTGGGTGTGTGGGGGTTACTTCTGAAATCATTCTTTGGAGTCCCACAGCATAAAGGCCAATATTCAACTATATGTCTGTGTATCCTGAATGTTATTTTGCCAGTTTAAAGAAATAGTATGCACCACACTTCTAGTCTGCTTTGGAATGATCTTAATGTCAAGTCATTAGTTGAACATCTATCTACTGGGTTGATTCTTTGATTATAGGATTGAAAGTGGTATAAACACAATTAGTAAATATAAGAAAATCTGTTGCCCATAACTACCTAATTCATCAGCTACTTGTTATTCAAATTTCCTTTCCTAATACAAGTCTGGATGGATATTAGCATTCCAATTTGGAACATTTACACTGTAATATCTGAATTAAAACTGAAAAAAAAAATTGCAATGATGGCATTAATAGCCTCTTCTACAACATTGTATCACAACAAATGAAACTCTCAAATCCTTCTTATCAGCTTAGACTAAAATAGGTTATATTTACATTTCTGAGAAAAACAGTTTTGTTAACTTAATAAAGGTGTAGCTACACATATCGAGGTACCTTGGACACAGCAGTCATCATCCACATTGCTTGCTGTGGATAGGCTAAAAACACTTTAGCAACAATCACCATCAGAACTGCAAAGACTTCATCATGGGAATGGCAGATTCGGGAGATAAGCTGAGAAAAGGCTGTCAGGAACTGGTAAGGTGCCAGGTGATTCGTGTGCTCTGTAATCACCTTGTTTATTTTAGCCAGATCATTCTTCATTTGAACACGTTCTGAACGACCTGCTGTAAAATGAAAAGAAAAGAACATGTTCCTGGTTCTCCCCACTGGAAAGAGAAAATCATTTCGATCAAGGCTATAGAGTAATATTTTGGTGGCAATTTCATAAGCCAAAGGAAACTGATGGCAACAAAAAAGCTCCTGCTGTAAAGCTCTTTTTAACATAGCATACATATGACTGAATACATATGCTATTTAACTAAGCAGAATAACAGGAAATTAAATCTCCTTACATTACACTCTTAAAATGACTTCTCTAAAACGATACAATGGCATAGAACAGACTAAAAACACTCCATGTATTTGCCTGATAAAGGATTCAATGTTCTTAAGTGGAGAGGAAATGAAGAAAGTCTTTCCACGGGATGAAATTAGCACATCTCCTATCTCCTCCCCTTCCCCTGAGGACCCAGCTTGAGTTTCACATCAGCACAGCAGAGTGCAGGATCTGATCTGCCTGCAGCCAAACACAGTTGACCTAAGTGTGTAGGAAGAGGACAAGATCAAAGAGCATAACTGTCTGCCTCACTCCAGACCTGCCAGCAATGTTTGCAATTTTCATTTATACCAAAATCTCCCACTGGAAGTGCATCTGTGGTGTTAGTTTCGCATGCCTTCATGCTGCTGCCTACAAGATTTTTTCTATCTCCTTCATTTCAGTAAAATGAGGCAGAAAATTTCAGTAAAATTTCTTCAAAGACTAGAACCAAAACAAATTGAAAAAAAAGCCCCAAAGCCTAACACTTTACTGTAGCAAGTGCATACAGAACTACTACTCATCACTCATGAGGCACCTTAAAAGTGGTGGATCAGGAGCATGCAAGGATTTTCCCTGTATCTATTTAATGACTTCAGTTACACAAGGAACAATGCTGTCTCATTATATACTTGAAAAAATTCTGGGGGATTTAATTAAAACAATTAATACTCTCCTGCATATTAACATCCTATATTTTACAACAATAGTAGTACCTTCTTGTTTCCATATAACATCAGGCAATATATCTAAACAAAGAACTGTTAATATACCTCATAGCTCTTTCAATCATCTATTCAAAAGAATGACATGGGAACTATGTACTGGTAAAAAATGTTCTACCTTTATCACATTCATATGCTTTTGCTCCAAAGTCCAGCCACAAAGATAGCATTCTTGGCATTGACTGATAGATGAATTGGTTTCCATACTGTAGAGACCTGTGATTACATGTTTAAATCAAGGTATGTTAATGATATATATTAGAAGTGATACATATTTTACATTCTTATTTAATACTCCATTCTAACTTTAACAAAGGGTTTGTTTCTATTACTCAAAACCACAGATGAAATAATTAACTGGCTGACAAAAGACAGACAATTGCTTAATCAGACGTAAAATTAATTAAGTATGAAAACAAAAAGGAAGCATACAGTATTTTATTTGACAATACTGCATAAAAATTTGAGTCAGTCTGAATTGATGAAAGGAAATATATTCCTACAGAAATGTTTTTTCCCAGTATAATTGCCATCCTTTTGTAGAAAATAAGCAAAGTTCCCCTCTAACCTCCCAAAGTGATGAACTATGTATCTAATCAGATCTCCTTGTTTTTCCATCTTGTTGTCAGTTACCATCGGCATTAGTTTATCATAGTATTTTGCAAGATAAAAATGTCCATCTTCCCATTCTGGCAAGAAAACTGTAACATCCTGCAACAAAATCAAAATGAGATAATTACTTTTGAGAGGATGCTAACTTAAAAATATTCTCAAGAAACAAGAATTTTGTATTAGTTACGTTGTTTAGAGTATGTGCAAAAAAAGTATTAATTGTTAACACTGTAATGCCAAAAATTCTAATTTTGCCTCAAGACAATTGCCTCTACAAACTAGAAGTCTGTTTTTAAAATACCTTTTGGTTTTGGAGACAGACAATTGAAGACAGAATGCTATGGGATTCCTGAACTAGGAAAGATCATACTTTCATTAAAATCAGGTTCCTGATCCTAATAACTCAGTGCTGAGTTCCTTAGAGCTTTTTGAAAAGTGAAACACAGCATGATGTTTAAAGCTGGACTCAATGATTTTTCTGACCTTAATGAATCTATGATTCCATATTTTTCACATTTCTGTTTTCTTTCTAAATCATGTTTAAAAGAAAAACAAAAAATTGTGTGACATGTATTGGAAAAGAAATAACTGGTGAGAGGCACATCCCCTCTCTAATAACCCTGGCTTCTTTCCTGTGCCAATATTTAGCAGAGAGTACTGAGTGTTAGTGTATTCATAGAATCTGCCGAAATTTCATTTGTTTACATTATTTCAACCTTCATTTGATTTGGTACTTTTACATTTTTCTCTAAATGACTGTTACAGAAGTATGTTATCAAATAAGACAGCAGTAACTATTAACAGTATCAAATGCCAAAACTTGGACAGCAGAAATGCTGCTTTTAAGGAAGCAATATTAATTTTTTAGGAGGCAATATTAATTAACGCCAAAAAGTATTTCACAGGCATCACAAGATGAAGCATGCAGTGCTGTATTGTTCAAGAAGAACATACCACTTGTCCCTTTTCCTAGTTCTTCAGAGACTGGAAGCATATTAAAATCACAGTTACAAGTCACTCCCAGAGAGAAGTAACACTGAGGAGCAGTACAATGTATCACCAAGTCAACTCTGTGTATTTGGAGTAGTCCACATTTTAGTGAGGAATTCTAATCTGTGCAAGCACGAGAACAAAGCCATACTTCTGTAACTTTTATTTTAAAAGAATTATATGAACTGTAGACTTCCCTGTACTGATGTGTTACATTAAACCTGGTTAAGAGAGTTAAATCTTTCCAAGAACTGCATCCCTCCTACACATCGATGCACTATTTAATCCCATTTATGTTATACTTGGTTGACATCATCAGGAGCAGAACGAAAGCTTACTTAAGAAATATGTTAATATTCAAAGCTCCTGCCTTGTTAACAGTAGTGTTCTAGATTACCTTATACTTTTTCATGACTGCATTGCTTTCAAAGTTAGCAGTTTCTTCCATAAATCTGCCCACTAGCAGCATTGCCCGACCATGGATGAGCTGATTTTTGCTGTTGCAGGGTGCTTTATTTTCAGGGAAACATAACTCAACTCCCTTCTGGAGAACAATTAGTGCTTCATGAACCTCACCCTAAGGAAAAGACAGAAAACATTTTATATAAATGGATAACATATGTTTAAATAACATTTTATATACTCTACATAAGAGATGCAAAACTTCCCTCTTACAGTTGTTATTAAGGCAAAGCTATGTCCCCAAACGTGTTTTAGGCCATTCTGGCTGTGGTAACTGAGTATTAGTGACTTCAAACACTTCTTGTATTTCCTTGTTATCTCAGCATTGTTGTGCCTTTAGGTGTACCACAATAATTGCCCTCATGTTTGCTGCCTACTGCTCCAAGTTAAAAGGAAACAAATTAAGGAGAGGCCTACTATTAAGATAATTTATATTTGTCTGGCTGCTTTGACAGTGACAGGTAATCTGCCAGTTTTATAAAAAGGTGGCAGGAAGGTCAATGGATACAAAACAGGGCTGACCAGCAGCTGGAGAATCAGCTGCAATGTGTTGATAGTCCCAAATGATGTATATTGTTCTACATATGCTGATTGTGTGCCATTTTTTTCTTGAAGAAAACTAAAAATATTATCTTCTTGCATGTAAGAAATTAAATTCCAGTTTTGTTTTCCTTACCTTGGACCAGAGCCACTTTGCTCTTTCTACATAAAGTTCTGAGAGGGTGGATTCCCCAGCGTTCAGCAGAGCATTATAGGCAGTCTGGTGATGCCCAGCTTTCCTTGCAACTCTGGCACTCTGCAGCCAACACTGACCAAGAAGCTCACTGTAATCCTGGCTGCAGGGACATTTTTGCAGAAAATTAAACATTTCTATTTTGAACACTACTTTAAAATCTGAAGTAAATATCACAATGTTTTGACACACAAGCTGAATTTCTCATTGAGTTATATACTACATAACAATAATTTAGAACTATTTTAGTACTATTTTTCCCCTTTTTTCCATTTAGGCCTAGAAACAAATATACTTTCTCCCTGTTTCTTGCTTCTCTTTCCTTTAGACACTGTTTTTCCTCCTTATTTTGAATATACATAGTATTGGAGGACTAGTTTTGTCTACAACAAATTCCCAGAGTTTTATCTTCTCTCTTATAACACATACATGGAAACCCAGAGTATTACTGAGAATACAACATACTCAAGAAACAGTCATGTCCTGACCTTTTACTGAGACTAAGCAAAGCCCTTCTCAGTGCTAAAATGGGTTCTTTTGCTCTGTAAGAGTTTTGGGTCATTTCAATACGGGCACACCAGTTCAGGGAATCTCTACTGTGGTCACCATCTGGTTGCTGAAACATTGGCCCAATACTGTGTTCCAACTCACAAAGCATATGCAACCTGTGTTAGCAAAAGAAAGGCAAAAAAAGAGGTGAAAATTGATTGCTGTTTGAGACACATGCAAATTTTACAAAGTTTTTGCAATTTTCTTTCTAAAAGCTGGCTCTGTGAATAATGCCACTCAGTAGGACTTATGCTAAAAGCAAAAATGCAGCAAAAGCAAGCACACAAAATCAAGGATTTATAAACTGATTTGTTATTTCCTCAATATTCCTTTGCCAAGCTGCTGAAAAGAGCGACCATGTAGATCACTCACAGAGGAAGTCAATCTTTAGCAAGAGTATTTCTATCCACTAGTTACTGCAACAATTCTTCAGAAAGTCTGACATTTTCAGCAAATCCAATTTTAAAAGCAATGTACTTTTACTTAAAGTCAAGTTATTCCATTTATTTTAAAATACCATTACTTTTAATATCTGTCACTGTAAGGATGGAAAGCTGAGTGTTTGTAAATGCCTCAGTTGTGACTGGCAGAGCCCAGCTGTGTGAGTACACCTGACAGAGAAAAAGTGACTCTTGAAAGTCTTCCAAGTAGCCTGGATCAATGGCTAAAGGAAACTACTTTGAAACACTTCTTTCTCAATATCCAAACTTCATTTCCCAAACAACACTGCAGAAATTACCAACAAGCAATAGAATTAAGAAGTAAGTAAAACACACACTTCATCTGGCTTCAGCCAATATCTTGCCATAAAGATGCATTTACACTGCAGAGGAAGTATTAAGTCCTTTTATTCAAAAAGGCTACTCACGTTTTAGTCTACTACAGCCAAATTAGAAGTTTATTAATAAAGAAAAGTAGAACTACCAAAAGGGATGGGATTTAATTCTTACTGCTCTTTCTTGATAAAAAAAGGTAGTGCTTTTCAGTCTCCATACAGATTAAAAGCAATGCTCTCAAATTAATGGAGTTACTGGCCTATTTGCACTACTTCAAGCATGGAATTAACTTGCTGCTTTTTATTACCTGACATTTACATTAGCTTGCTAGCTGATTCTTCCATGGGAGAGAAATATAAATTCCTAATTAATCAAAGGTTTTCAGTTGAATGAATATTAAAAAAAAGGTGACAAAAAATGCACATCAGTACCATTTACTGTAGAAATGCAAAATTCTTGCTGCTGCATACTTGATTATATGACTTCTGAATTTAAGAATAGTGCCATGAAAATGAGAAACCTGATAATGTGTTCATATCCTCGCTGATAGGATCCTCTTTCAAAGCTTGCTGCTGAAAGGGGCACAATCTGTTCTGCTCGCACAACCTTGAGTGTCTCATAAAAAGCTGCTTCGTTCTTCTTCTTGGCTGATAACAATAAATGTCCTAGTCTGACACTCCAAGTAGTGGACTTCACATCTTTGGGGAAAAAAAAAGAAAACTCTGCTTCTTTAAGCAGCTTAACCTGAACATGCTAGTTTCTCTAAATATACTACTGGAAAAATAAACTTTTTCTCAGAAGGAAGTAATTGCATATTAGTAGCACTGTATAATTCAGCTCCTCTACCCAGCCAGCCAAACAGACCAAAAAGATACATTCACTCCAAACTTCTGCTCAAAGACTATCCAGGTTACCATCAAATACAGTTACAAAATCCAGAAGACAGAACCAACCTTCCTACCAGTAAAATCCAAGACAAATGACAACATCTGCCACTTGACTCAAGGTGATTAAACTAAAACATAAAATTGTTCAGAAATGCAATGAAGTATGAATACTTTTATGTAATGATAACTTACCTGAAGCCAAATAATTTTCCAGTAAATCCCATTGTGACAGTTTCCAGGCTGCTTCCACTCTGTAAGTGTTCAATTCAGAAATCCATTCAGACCTATTAAAAGAAAAAAGGCAATAAAATATTGTGCTGTCTCCTCTCAGTATGTTAATCCTACATTACATTAGCAAATGTTCTTTATATGAAAACTTCTCTTACTTGAAAAGAAGCAAGATAAGCTTGCTTCTAAAGTCAGTAAAACCAAAGGACATCCACTGATAACAAATAAGAACTGTACAACATGATCCCACAAATGCAACCTCCAAAGAATGCATTTAACCTCTGTGGTACACATCAAAAACTACCAGCTTTTAATCCATCTACCTATTAGACTACAGAATACCAGTGGAATCAGTGACATGGGAAACAATGCAAAAATTCTATCTAAGAAATTAAAGCACATAACAACACTGCTCACAGTGCAGATAAGAACTGTGAAAATTTCTGGACTTCTTGAAATAAATAATTTATAGATAAAGCACTCAAAGTTTTCTAGTTTCACACTGCTAATTCAATTTTGTTTAATAAGCCTGAAATGTTTGATAATGAGCAGAAATGGCTACTGAGGCAGAGATTTATACCAGAGCTTCATATTATTCAAATGAACTGTGGATTAGATGCTTCCAGTACCTGTTTGCAAGCACTCCATTGACCTGAGTTATTACAGTAGATAACTGGCCAAGGCCTAACATGGACTTCACTACACCATGATAGTGAATAATCTAGAAAGAGGAAAAAAAACCAAAACAACAAATGAAAACTCCATATACACATTAATGAAATTCATAGCAAGGAAGAAATATGCCCACTTGGGTGCTTTACTGAATACAAGAAAGCATAACTAATTGCACCACAAGCTAAATGAACATTCAAAAAATCCAGTAAGAGATTTGTTTCACTTCATTCAGCAGTAATTATTTAGCAACTGACACAATAAGCACTCAGATTCCTATTTTACATAAAATATTCTGAAGAGGTTTTTTCATAGTTGTCTGTGAGCGAAAAAGATTAAAAATAATAATTATATTCATTAAAAAAGAAAAAAAGGGGTTTTTTTATTTACTTGATCAGGTTCCAGTTGGATAGCCCTATCATAGCAGGCTGTTGCATCTCTTAACAAGCCAATACTTTCATGTTCAAGGATTTGTTCTTTGAGAGATGGCTCTGCTTTCCGAATGGCGCTCACCCCAGCCACTCCGTCTGGCTCGTGCATGGCAGCATACAATTTCTATATGCAAACAGAATTGGACATGGCATTAAAAACTAGTTATTTTATAGATAATGTGCTGAATCATAGAACTTCTTGAACATAGAGTACACACTACTCAGTAGGACTCATTGGCAATAAATTTTCATGGTAAGATGTCAGTTTTGCCAGGCTCCTTCCAAAGTTGATCCCTGCTTCTGCTTATTATACAGTAATATTTATGATTTCATACTGTTGATAGAGTACCACATGAAGTTACCAGAAACCATTTGTATAAAGAGAAAAAAAAATCCTATTATTACATGATAGCATAAAGATGATTACTTTTGGTGAAAAAGCAACTAAGTTTTTTCAAATTTGAAATGTCACTGGGGAATATAAACTATAGGGAACCACAAAAAGGATCATCCCACAGGTTAAAATACTTCTTGAAAATAATTTCTATAACTTACAACACCTTTAGCATTGGCTTTTTTTCTACTTTAGAATAAGACACTTGGAATTTCTTCCAATCTACTTTGTCTTTTTTTTTTCTTTTTTTTCTTTTTTTTTTTTTTTTGTTATAGTTGGCTGTATTTTCTGGCAAAAGGTAGAGAGCCAACCTCAAAGCAATAACTGTTATACAATCAACAAACCCACATTTAATTATTTTCAGGAATTTACAACCTTTTATTATACAATAAAAAGCTAGTAATTCCTTTTCATATAAAAAGCATGCCAAGCATGAGAAAGTACTAAATATTGCTGAAACACAGATGACTAAACACTTGTATTCAACAAGTGTCCAAATAAATCTTTTCTTCTTCCCATCACAAAAAAGAATTTGACCAAGCTTTATTCATCATACACATTTTCATCTTAAAATTTAAAAAAAAAAAACCAAAAAAGAACTTCAGAACCTGAAGAAATCCAAGATGTTCCTGAATATTTTGTTTCTTCTCTGTTATAAATGATTCAAAGTGCATCACAGCCCTTGTGTAAGCCTTGGAACGAAAAGAGGCCACAGCCAGTGTATCCTGGGGAATGAGGTCTAGAAAACGTGTCACATTTTGATATTCTCCATAGTCCTCACTTGATGCTGTTGGAAAAAAACCCATATATTAAAAAGTTTGTCAACTGAAGTTTCATTTGTAAGAATTACCTTATGCATCAAAATTCAATTAACTCATTTAACAATTTAATGAGATAACTGTATTAATTAAAGAACATGGTTTTATCTTCTGCCAACAATAATTCATTTAAAATAATTCCAGTGAACTTTCTACATCTTGCAAGACAGCATGGAATATTATATACTGAATATAATACTATATATGTAATATATATATAATATAATACATAATATATTCAGTTAAATTGAATGTTTAGAAAACTATCAAGAAATTAACATTTCATTGTTCAAATTTTAAATCTCTAGATCTTGCAACAGGCATTCAGAAAAATCCATTTGGGGTGAAGAGGTGGAAATCACAATATGATATTAAGAAACCATAAAAGAGGTTACATATTATACTAATACAGCATTTATAAGTGGTCATAAGGTAAAGCTGCAAACATAAATAAAATAATTATTTGAATAATGTTAATGCCATTTAAAATAAAATAAACATCTCTCACTCTTTAGATCACTTCTGTCTTTGCTAGACTTGCCAGCACTTTTCTCAGCAATGAGTGTTTGAAATTTGTGTCTGGCCCACTGAGTGAGGTGATCAAGCATGGAGAACACTGTCTGTGTGCTCAGCTGGCTCAGATCAGAGGCGCTGTCCTCAAGCCTCCTGCTGGACTGGTCATCGTGTTTGAGAACAGCCATAATCTCCATGTAAACCTACACAAAGGTAAAAGACACAAGTGTCATACCTGCAGCAAAGTAGTAGGAAACAGCCATTAACATAAAATCAAACTAAAGTACTGATCTTTTAAGTGTGTATTTTAATAATCTGGAGATTATTTTCATGACCTTGTTGTCCCACAATCTCAAAAGGTAGAAATGGCAAACCAAGCAGTGGCTACTGTCAAGGGATTCCATACAAGGACAAAGTCTTGAGGTTTCACGACACAATAAATGCCACTGCACCTCTTCTACAATACAATACTTCAAGATTTGATAAGAATAAAGTTATCTGTTGGTTATAGATCTACTTTTTTGCTTCTGTTTAAATAAATGCCATGACAAAATATCTGTTTCTGTTTGTTTTAGTCCATAAAATATGAGTTAACATAAATAACAGATGCTTATTGTGGATGTACTTGCTCACAGAAGAAGAATCATCACACACCTCTACACACCCACAATATTTAAACACAGCTATTTTAGCTGTGAAATTTCAAATTAATGGAATGTAAGTTATACTTTTCAGTATCTTCTAATTCCTTTGTTTCACCCAGGACATGATTATAAAGAGTCCTTACAAACTTGCATCTCTCTGTACATACATGTGCTGCTCTCAGCAAAAATGGCTGCACTTGGGCACATGCACTGACAGTTCAAGCAAACTGAAGGAAAGCAGGATGACTTCCCCCCCACCCCAGCTTTGCTACAACACATCTACGAATCCTGCTCCACATGAATCTGGCAGTGGAATAGTTTATCCACTGAAACTGTAATTGTAATCAAAGGAGAGGGAAAAATTATGGGTCTAAATTCTTGGAATTATACATAAGTTCAATTTACTGGCTGTTGTTGCACACATCCTCTTTGTACCACTCCAGCTGTTGATGTTACTACAGTCATAATTAACTACATAATATCTCATCCTAGGCCCAACAGATGGAAATCCGCAGAAAAGCAGTTCCAACACAAACTTGTGGGAGTATATTCAAAGCCCTGTCAGAAAATTTATATTATTAATACAGAAAAAGGAGTTTAACACCTGAACAATTTATTCCTGTAGGCCTACAGAGCTGAGCAGCTCTCATGAGGAACAGTTCCTGACCATTCCTGTGAAAAACACTACCATCTTATACATCTCACCTCTTGTTGATCCTCTTGACTGCATCCTAACAAAACATAGACAAGGATGTGTGGAAGCAGATAAATTGTCACTTTATAGTCATTTTTCATCATAATACTGCAGCAATCAAAGACTTTTCTGGCAAGATCATGTCGCACCTAAAGAAAAATAGTATTTCCAGGAAAAGCATCATTACAAAAGTGCAAATACATGAGCAATAGATTTCCTTTTGTTGATGAATACAAATTCTAGTCCGTCAAATAATTTTAAAATACCTGTCTTCTACAGAAGGTTCTTAAATCTGCAACAGGGATACCAGATGGCAGCTGCTATTACACCTAGAAACTGCTGACAGCACAAAAAGATAGGCGAGCACTGCTTACATTTCCACTTCTCCATGTGTTTTACACCACTGTGAACTCGCACTGGCCATAGAAAAAGCCTTAAGGCTGAGAGTCTACCACTACACTCAGCCTCTCTTCTGCCCTTAAAAGTCTGCAGAAATTAGGATATTATGAAGCCATTCAATTCTTCTCTGTCTGAAAGAGGACAGTGTACTGAGCTTTGTAATTCAAGTCACTTCTTACAGTGGCTGATTTGGAAGTGACATTTTCAGTGGGTCACTTAGATATTGGAAAGAGAAAAGAAAAAGAAGATACAAGTAATTTTTACGGACTGGGACTGTGGAGCTACAGGGAAATCTTTCTGAAACAGAGAAAGTAAATCCAGAAGTATTTCAGACACTTTTCACAAGCATTTGTCAGTGCCCTCAGTTTCACAAGAGTGTCAGGACAAAGGCAGATTTCCTTGATGTTTAGCTTCGACACTGCCTGTGAAGCCTCATCAGGAACCAGTGCTGGGAAGGGAGAATGCAGTACCCTGATGAAGAAGCAGCAAAGTCCTGTAAGAGGCCTGTAGCCAACAGACATATGCTCCCATCCACGCCTGACCTGCAGAAACTGGAATGAGGTTCAAGAACCGTCTTGCAAAGAACATTACTTTTGCAAAGAGAAAGATTTCTTTTCTTACCTTTGTTATAAGATAACCTGCCCAAGTTGCTGACCATTCTGCAAAATTATTGCCTAATTTGCTCAAGTAAATTGGCTTCTTCACCTTAGACCAGTTTACAGCCTTCTGATAACTCTTGTACCTGTAATTTTGAAATATCCATTAATAAAATTAACTTTTCATTTAATACAGTAAACACCAGCCCATTGCTAATTATGAAATTCCCTCACTGGAACAATATTAAGTTCTGTCTTCTGAATCTTTAAAAATAGGATTAAAACTGCCACTTTCAGTAGTCAACATCTTTTATTCTAGAGCTTCTTAAAATGAAATATGAAATAAAAATTCTCCTAACTTGTTAGGTTGTTTTAAGTATATTTTAACTGCTATTTGTAATCAGTTTTATGATTGAAGTGGAGTTTGATAGATAGAGTACTATGTTCTTGACAGGAAAAACCCAGAACATACGTGAAAGCCAAGAAAGGCCAAAAAGTCTATTTTCTAAAAAAGAAAAGCCTATCACAGGTGAGCATGTATGTCTCCATGAGGAAATAGAAGGGAAACATTGATTATTTCAATTTAGGATACCAATATAATTAGAAGTTTTATTTTGTTGAAGTAATGATAAAAATAATGTGAAGAAAAAGTCAAATTAAAACTCAGTGAACTCCTCCTACTTCTATAGAAAGTAGGAGTAATAGGATGCTGATAGATTTGTGTAGAGGAGAAAGAAAACAACTTCAAAACATCATATAAGTCAATGCTCTAGGGACAAACAGGCAGACCTGGGCAAAGTATGAGCTCTAAGTTTTGCTTGTTTGATTTAGAGAAGTGCTAATTCAGCTTTTAGTAGAAAGACTTTATTTCAATTTTGTATATATACATATCACTCTTCCCAGAAGAGTGATAGTCACAAAACCATATGAGGTTAATACTAGCCTGGAGAAAAAAAAAATCAGATATGTTATGAAAAGCCATTCCTTAAGCTGTTATATACCGTGTGTTTAAGTGAGGTTCCAAGATCTCCTGCACATGCTCAGGAAACCTCCTCCAGAGCCTGGAGCCAGGGCAGTCAGTGTTTGTCTCTCTACAGTCATAGATGGACAGCAACTCCTGAAAAGTCATGGTTTGCATCACCAAGTTAGCACTGAGAATTTTTGCGACCACAGTACAAAACCCCGTGTACATGATCAAAACCCCATGTATATGATACGATCTTTCCAACCTGAATGACAAGTAATGAGAGAGAAGTTATGGAATGCTTAATTCAGAAATCATAACTGCAAAACTGTCATCCAACACTCTTAATCCCCTGTTACTAGGCAGTTTTGATTTCAACTACTGATTCCCCAGATTCTCCAGCTGGTGTTTTGACCACATTATCTTGTATTCTTCACATTTGCCAATAAATCAGGACTAAAATTTAGTCTGATTCCTCCTTGTGCAGGAAGTGCACAACCTTGTGCATATGCTAATAAAATTCTTATCCTGCTGACTACATAGAGCCACCTACTTTCTCCTGGACTAAAGAACTGTCCTGAAGTTTTCACAACATCAAAAACAGCAAGAACAAAAAAGAAACCAACCCCCCCCATCTGCTAAATAAAACCAGCACAAAAGACTAGAGCCTGAAAATTAGGGTAGGCTCCCTTTCAGTTGCTTCTTAAAAGTGCAAGCAGAAACCATCTTAGGAACATTGCTTTTCATTTCTGCCTGTGCAACCTGAGCTAATTCAAAGCCACTCTCAGGATTACTCCTTAATCCCTATGTATGGACTGCTAGTTACCTCTAAAACATCAGATGTCTCCTAAAATATTGTGAAACAAAAGTAAACAGATCTATCTTATTTGAGAACTACCTAGAATACTAAGTGTACTTTCTAATTTAAACCTGTTACAGGATGAAGTTTCATGTACTTGAAACATATAATTCAAAATGAAAATTTGTATTGCATAGTTTTAAGTTCAATGTTACAGAATATAATCTCTGAAATAAAAGTAGGATCTAACCACATATCTTACCTGAATCGCATATGCTGCAGAATCCTGAGCGCGAACATTGTCAGCATAAGCAAGGAAAGCTCTCGTCAGTTCCATTAACAATCCATAGGCAAAATTTGGATCTTCCACTCCAGCCTTAATCATAAACAGAACACTAGTTTTACTAAAACAGAATAATAGCTGTATCTTTCAATAATCACTTGGAAGTGTAACTCTAAACTGTTTTACGTGAGACAGCAAGTCCAGATTTTCAAATGGTCTAGAGATAAGAGGTTCCCTCCTCCCAAGGACTTTAAGAAGATCCCTAATGCTAGACAAAACACAACTGCAATGCCTCTTACCACAAATGTAAAGTGTTTTCCTTGAGTTTCACTTGTTGAAAAATCGAGCCTGCCGGGATCTATGGCTCCCAGCTCACCCAAACATTCTCCGCAGAGCAGCCGAGCGTGGGGATTTGCATCCTGGCAGCCGATGAGAAGCACCGTTACCAGCTGGGAGATGACTGGCTCCACCGTTTCACTGTCTGTGACATACTTAATCAATTTGTCCTAGGAAGATCAATATTAAAGATGAGTTATTCTACAACCATATTTGTATATAATCTCGGAAATCTTTGACCTTCTGATTTCATTTAGCTGTGACTTCAGGTGCTAACTACAGTCCAATTGCACTAATCTGCTTCTCATCCTAGGAAGGACTAAACAAATGTATGAGGGATTTGGGCCTCAGTTAATAATGCTGTCATGGCCAATATTGTATTTCATTATCATGCACCTCTCTACTAACTTCATTTTCTTTCTTTGTCTTACCAAGTATCTCTTTTTCTTTTCTACATAATCTTTTTCACTTGTTTATCCCTCTTCTTATGTGTTCCAATGCTTCCTCCCAATTTCTCTCATGCAACTTTTGTCATATCTTCTGGGTTTTCTGCCATTTCTATTCTTATTATTTGCCATTTCTTGGACATTTCTTCATTCTCAAGTCCTACAAAACCCAGAATTTCAAGTCCTTTGATCTATGTCCATAATTTTAATTGGGTGTCCTTTTTTGTTTTGTTTTGTTTTGGCCCAGCTTTTATTCCTCAGTTTCACATTTAGTCCAAATACAGAAAAAAATCAAGATGTTTGTCATTGTTATGCTTAATGAAAACTGAAACCACAGCCAAAATAACAGAGTGAATAGTTCCACAAGCTGTGGAACTAATTAAGTTTGATTTGCCTCAATTATTTTGCTAGACCTCTAACTCAGCAAGACATGGCAGGATTTTGCTGACCTGGGCTGCAAGAATTACTGGTTGGCCAGGAATACACACAATGATTGATTGTTCTTTTAGCTGGACTTTTTTTAAAATTTCTGGCTAAAGAGGGTCCCACAGTCTTGTAACTACAAAGAGATTTATTACTTTTTCTAATAGGTCACATACACCCTTTGGGCTAATAACCACACAGAATTGTAAAGCAATGTCTTCAATTTGTACATGGCTATAAAATTTATTTGAATATGATCAATGGTTCCAAATTTTTGAGGGTGGAAGAAAAAGAAGGAAGGGAAAAAAAAAAAGGTGTGAGGTGGTCAAACACATCTTAATTCTTTCATGTATTACACACATATGCTTGCTTTTATGTATGAGGCTCCTGATGTAAAAGCCACACATGCCCCAAACAGACAATAAGCCCACATAATAAATTGCTGAAATGGACTTTGTAAATACATCATTCCTCAGAGTTGGGAAAAAAAAAAATCCCAGCTTAATGAACTGAGGAGAATAACCCAGTTCAAGTGAACATCCTGTAACAATAAGGAGTTTTAGACTTTTGGTCCA
This sequence comes from Pycnonotus jocosus, assembly GCA_013400435.1. Lineage (NCBI taxonomy): Eukaryota > Metazoa > Chordata > Aves > Passeriformes > Pycnonotidae > Pycnonotus > Pycnonotus jocosus. Next base: position 429,966 of record VWYP01017759.1, on the reverse strand, counting down.
GATGTTAATTTGATTTCTTTTTAGTTCTACTGAAGGAGGTTTTCCATACCTGGTTTCTATACAATGTTTCTTTCAGGCTGGTAAGGGCATGAATCCGGACATCCACATTCTCATGCTGAATAGCTCTCATGGACAGCTGCAGGGCTGTCTGCAAGTCTGTGCTTTTGGAGGATTCCTAAACATGACATAGGAAGTTCAAGTTAAGTATAAGAGGAATATGACTGAACAGCATCGCAAAGAGCACAAGTAAGAACACATTGAAACAACTGCCTTTTTGCCTATGTTCTCAACTATATCCATATGCCATTGTCTTCTTGCCTATTTTTAAAAATGTTTTACTCAAAAAGGTGCTATGTTTTACTTTTGAGTAAATATAACGATCGTGTAAATAAGAATTATAAAATCAGAAAATGCTTTGCTTAAAGTATGTCTAAAAGGAAATTCATTTCTACTTTTGTTGCATCACTCCCATAAAATAATTGCTACTTCCCATCTATTACCTAATCATTCTGAGAGCAAGCAATTTGAAATGGACTAAAGAGTACTCTTAAGAAGAGACAAACTTTGCTCCTTGTAAAGAGAATATGGCTAAAACTGTTGACTTCTCATCTTATAATCTGTCACAAAAGAGATGAAATTCAGGGTTCAGGAGATGCTACAGAAACAAGAACATTTAACATTAACTATTTAATTCCTAAACAAGAATCAGAACATGCTTCAAACTATTCCTGTGATACTGTGATACACAGAACCTATTTTGTGGTGGAGGCAGAGAAATGTATTTCCACTTAACAATACACTTCACATGTTTTTCTCAGTTGTCATGGATCAATTTGATGCAATAAAGCCAAGCAAATAAATAAAAGAAGCTGTACCTTCCTATATTCCTGAAGGACGACCTGAACTTCTTTTAGTTCAGGAAGGTCAGGTAGAAAATATATTTCATGCAGAAAGTCTCGTACTGCATCCCTAATAGTTATATATATAAAAAAAAAAATTGCAAAGGATATGGCAAACATTAGGTGAATCAAAAAAACCTTAAAATACCCATCAAAAGAAAACAATGAAGAAATCTCTTTCGATATTGTTACTATGGCCTTCTGCTAGAGCTTTATTGTTCCTGTTACTACTTTTATTGTGAAAACTGTTGCTATGATACAATGCAAGAAAAATGAAAACCCAACTAATGTAATAGATATTAAGTACCAACATTCCTAAAACGCCCCCCCTTTTAAGCTACAAAATATAAGATGAAAAAGAACTGTGACTCAACCTTACCTTCAAAAAGGTTAAGTCATGAGAATTAAAGTATTTTGTAATAAATTTACATTTTATTTTCAGTTGGTGCAACCATTTGAAGGGAATGTATGAAACCTTACTCAACATAATAATCTGTGCACTTCATAATTATACCTCTAATTATTGAAGAAAACAGAGAACTCATTTCCTCCCCATTTCCAATTCTGTACACTTCTCTTTAGCTTAGAGCAAATGTTAGCAATCATTACTATTCTGTAGAGGGAAGTAATTTTCCACATCAGTACAATAAACACACTGAAGAAAACCTGGCAGGGTTCAGTGTCTGAATGGGTTGTAACTTGGCCACAGCATCATATATATTTATAAGGACAATATAAAAACCCCTTTTCAGATGAGGCTATCACTCGTTACATTTCAAGATCTCAAACACAATTTAGAGAAGAGGCAATTTTATAGAACAACAACTATTTAGCAGAAAAATAAGATTTCTCATCTCAGTGCTGGATGACTTGAATTTAGGATTATCCCCATTCCTGTTGCAGGATTTAAACCATATAACTCAAAATATTTTGTGCAGTACCTGTTCTCCACTATGAGGAAGTGGAATATTGCTGTGGTTTCCTTGGGCTGGATATGTATGAGGGGCAGTAACACCACTATCACATGGCTGAGCAAGGAGCCAAGGTAGGAATGGTCCAGACTTCGAACAAAGCAATCCCAGGCCCTAAACGAGAAAAGGCAACAAAGCAATATAATCAATGATTCTTCTGTGCAGGAAGCATCTCAGGCGAGTCATGAGAAGCACTTTAAGCTATTTCAGCACTGTGGTTTAGATTACTGTCCAGAACAAAACCAACCAGTATATTAAAGGACAGAAACAGAAGGGATGTCACTGAGTACACCATCAGTTCACCTGCAACACAGTTCTGGGAAGTCATCCTTGTATCTCAGAGCTGTTCTCAGCGTGGTCATCATCTTCACTCTGACTGAACTGATGTGTTTGGGACCCATGAGCGTCATTAAAGACCTCAGGCTGTTTAAAGCCTAGACAGATGAAAGTCATTGTAGTGTATTAGATACTCAGGAAAACATGTAGGAGTCATATTTTCTATTAAAATCAGGCTACCCTTAAGAAATCAGGCTTAAGAAACCATACTCTAAGGTATCAAAATTAGTTTGATGTTTCAATAAAGAATTTGGGTTTAGAAGAAAAAGGGGGTGAAAGGGAATCTCTAATGACAAGGTTGTAACAAAACCCTACATTATTTAGGCTGTTGACAGATTGATGAGGGAAGAACTGTGGACTCCAAAGGAATTAATGATTATTGATGTCTGTTATAAGACACAATTAACTATATATCCCAAGCTGAAAAGAGAAGGCTTAGGAAATATAGAGGAACAACAGACTTGCATTTAAAAGAAAAACCAAAGCAAGAAGACCCTAAGAGAGTTGACACACAACTGCTCACAGAAGTGACTGGCAAGCATCAGGGAACAGGTAATAGCTCAGTTGTCAATGAACGACAGAAGAGAAATATTGAGATGCAGGAGATATTTCAGTCACAGTAACACTACACCAAACAAGGTAGTAAAATGTCCAGCATGACAGATCAGTAACACAGGAATAAACCTGAGCTTGAGAAAAGGTCATGTAAGGGGAAACTCACCAAGAACAAAAAACGGAAGAAAAGATAGAAACAACAGCAGGTGCAGCATTTCTTTTGCTGCAAAATTTCCTTAATTTATACAAATTAAGAAATTCAGAAAGCATGAAGAAAGAGGGCTATAAAAATGAGAACATTTTAACATGAATATCTGAAGAGCAAAAAAACACTAGAGAAAATGCAGTCTATCAATGCAAAGGTTATGTACATTCTAACATTGGAAACTTCCTGCTGAAATTTATCTACACTCCCTCTGTGAGGAGGCTAAAAGGCCAGTCTTGTGGTTAGAAGCATCGTCTCAGCAGAATTTTCACTTTGTCTCAAGCTGTGAGCTCTAATTTCTCTAAATGCTCTCTATTGCAAAGCTTAAAGGAGCTGTTCTGTGAGAACCAAAACTAATGAAGTCCAGTTTCTCCCTGATTTCCATCTTTTTTCTTCACCTTTACCCTTTGGTGTCCTTGTATAACCCCATGTAGTAATTCCAGTTTTCTTCCATATCCCTTCATCCTCACACTGGTGCTCATTTCACACACTAAAAATCGTACACTTGGATTACTCCCCTATAATTCCTGGGTGACTGACTCACTGTATACCCCATGTCTGGCTGAAATATGTAATACACTGTCTGACCATAAAACAAGAACTTCTGAGCTTACACAGAAGTCCTATCCACAGTGAGACCATCAGTTTTAAAGAATCATTCTGAGACCCTAGTATCTTTGAGACTTCCATGACAGTTGCATGATGACACAAGTAAGTCTGGAATATTAAAAGAGTCCTTGCTTATTTTTGTTTTAATATCCAAAATTAAGTTTACACACCATTTTTTTATCCTCTATGCCAACACTGGAACTCAGTAACTGCATGTTAAAAAAAGCCAAGATACCAAGCAATTTAGGTTGCAGATAATCAGCCTGTGGAGAGGAGAAAAAAAAGTTAAAAACCCAAATAATATTACAATTAACACTTTCCAAAGCCTCAGAAATTAAAAAGCAGGTATGAAATGCTAATTCTGAAATACATATGAGAAGAATCCCAAATACATAGCTACTTAAGAAATATCAGTGTTATTGACAGACATCCCTATTAGGTCGTGGGGTTTGCTGTTTTGTAGGATATTAGGATTTACATGTGTGTTGTTGGTTTGTTCAGGCACTTTTTGTTTTGATTTGGTTTTATGCATACTTGGTATGCATCTCTCTGTTACAGAAACACTTAATAGAAAATGTCAGCCTGTCTTCCACTTTTTGCCTGAAATACGTGATGTTCAGAGAATGGCAAATTGCCTTCACTCTCAAAATATCAAAAAACAAATTATTGAAAAAAATGAGCATGAGGGTTTTGATGCCCTTACCATTTGTTCTGGTGAGGTTATTTCCCTGGGTCCCTGATAAGGATCATCCTGAGAGGCAAATGAAGCCAATATGGACAAACCATTGAAGACTTGCTGGTAGTGCTCCCCGATCCGCAGCAATAATTCGTTATGCAGGCCCTGGTAGTCCTGTCTCAGCAAGCTGCCCAGTTCTATCTCAGTCTCATTCTACAGAAAAATACAAATTTTCATTTAATCACAATGTAATTAGCACACTGAGAGACAGGAGGCATTGGCTTCTGGTTGGTTTGTTATAGAAATCAAAGGAAAAGCTTTCAAACAGCTCAATATTAGACAAAACAAGCTTTTAGAATTTGCTAAGTTCATAAAATATCTTAGACACATTCCTCAGAGCCAATGGAAGTGATTTTAATAAGAACAACAAAACTTTTGCAGATGCAATTTCCCAACCTCTGCTTTGCAATACCTTAATTTAAATACAGCAGAAAGCTCACTATGCATCAACTGTTGTTTCTAATCTGCAGGTGTAACAGAGCAAATGCCAATTTACCTTGAGGTAATGCAGTGCCCGCTCAAGCTCATCCTTGGTGCAGGAACAGACCAAATGAGAGAAGATGTACTTGAAGTTATTGATTAAAATCTCTCTTCGGTTCACATTCAGTTGCTTTGCTATGGTTCTGATAAGTGTGGAGGCTGCAGGACTGGCCTTGGCTGCAAGGTCAGGAAGCAAAACTTGCAGGGTCCGCTGGTAAATTAAGAACTACAGTTAATGGAAAAAACAAACAAACAAACCCTCCAAAACCCCAGGGTTAGGCTAAGTTCCATTTGTATCAGTACCACTACACACATGTCTGGTCATAATTATGACCACAGGTATGAAGAGAGAAAAAATTTAATAAGATGAAAATACCTACTAAAAATGCAGATAGAACTAATTACTTCAGAAGCTGCTTCATCTAATCCATACTAAGAAACATGTAAACAAAAAGTGAGCTACCATTTTTGTGTCAATCCAGATTCTCCACAAAAGGAAATCTTAAAAAAACTCCAAAAGAAACCAAAAAGCCAACATGCCCACACACAACACTCACCCAACCTATGAGAATGTTGCTGACTTAACAGGTGGGCCCTCCCCATCTACCAACAAGCAAAATACAAGTATGATTCCAAAGTTACTAAGGATTTCAGTAAAACAGATATCTAATCAGATCAAAAAGATCTGTATGCACAGAGTGGTAGCTTTCTTCTTTTGAAGTAAGAAAGCTGACACTATGCAAAAATCACAATGGATGCCTCCAAGTGCACTAAATCATTAATATAGATATACTTAACGAGCATTCTGAACTTTAGCTTCTTATTCATCATACTTGAATTGGCACTGCAGCCATCCCTCTAACTCCTTGATAAAACTCTTCCTCTACATTTCAGCTCTCAGTTGCAGCATTCCCAAGAGAAAGTAGAGATTAAAATTGAAATTCACAAACACAAAACCTCAAAAGGACTGACCAACTTACTGAGAGAAAGCGATTTAGATCTGGAAAATCAAATACACTGGCAATCTCAGATAACATGTCCAGAGCCATTTCTCTCTGGTGAGCAGCTGTTTCTTTCTGCAGCTCATTGCCCTGGCACGGAGCACTCAACACCACCATCTGGCTGGAGTGCAGGGATTCCACTAGAAACTAAGCATGAAGAAATAGGTATTCAGTATTAGTTTCTTCTTGTTCACGCCCTAAAACTAAACACAAAAGTTTCACTAAACACAAAAGTTTCACAAAAGTTTATATGCATCTGTTCTCTCTCATTCACTGCATACAGATCTATGATTATTACTTTGCAATAGAACTGAATTATCATCCACTTAATAATTACATTCAGTTTTGCAACCTTGGATTCAAATATTGCATTATTAAAAAATATTCAAAATTAGAAAAGCCTGCTTTTGACAATTTTCTTTTAAACAGAACTTTTTGTCATTAGGTACTGAATATAACAAAAAACCTAAATCAATCAAGACAGAATTATGTCTGTGAAATGCTGACTTCAATTCCAATTTTAAACCATAGTGTCTTACAGCAATAGTACTACAGAATGCAAGAGCCTCTGTTTCAGAGTGAAGCACCTAGGAACAGAGAAGCAACACTACTGAGGAGAGACCACAACAAAGTCAAAGATTTCACATTTCTCCCTGCATGTTTGTAGGGTTTTTTTCCTTAAAATCATGTCTTTTTTGTCCTAGGAGATTTCACCTTGAGCAATACTGCAATTTTGACCTCTAATTCCGTTTTTAAAATACACACAAAGAACTCAAACACATACACTTTCTAAACCACACAGTCTTTTTACCTGACAGATTGGCTTCTTGTACTGACTGAAAAAAGCCTGCAATTTTATGGCCTTGGCTGCTGCCAGGGCCCGGATTTCTGCGTACGCTGCTCCGGCCACTGAAGCTGACTTGGACAACAAACAGTGCAATAAATGCAAGAGGGCAAATGGTACCAAATCTCCTTTGGATGCCCTTACAAAGTAAGCAGAGGAAAAAGGATTAAAAAGGAAAACTGAATTATTGCATTAATAAAATGACCTATGAACACGCAATTGCCATCATGCAGAATGAGTCCTGGTTGTATTTGCATGGCTTATCTGTACTCCCTATGACAGGGCAGAGGAAAATGAGGAATGTTCCACAGGAATCAACAGCTCTGTACAGTTGCAATGGACTTGGGGAAAAGATGGCTTCAAAATAAGTAATTTAATCTTACACTTAAAGAAAGGGCACTTTGTACCACAAAGTGAAACTTGGCAATTTTCAAGATACTATCAAAAATACCTTCCAATATCTCCTGTTGTGAGAATCAAGGTATCTTTAAGCTCATTATTTCTTGATATTTTGGCATTTGTGTAGGCTTCTTTCATCCTTGAAACAAACAGCTGGTACATAGGAAAACAAAACCAAATTACTGTTAGTGTTTGACATTAGTGAAACAAAAACCATAGTAAGTTAGGAACAAAACGCAAAAATAAACACGAATTCACCTCTTTTATGAATCCTTCTTCAGAGTCTAAGGATTCTAATATGTTCTTTATGCAGTCACTGAAAGCCACTCGTACATCTTTGTCTGGATCTTCCATTAGATTTAATAAAGACCCAACAAGAGTCTTCACACTGGACTCATCAGTATTAAAATCCAGGTGTTTGCAAAGATGAGGTATATTTTCTATAAATGCTGGGTGACATGGTTGGAGGAGGAAAGGAAAACATTTATTAAATACTTTTTCAAAACCTACTGAAGTGCACAAAAGAGTGATGCGAACAAACCATAAAACACACTTTGCCTTTTTAACCAAAAGAATAAATATTGTGAAATCAGAGAAGATATTTTAAAATCAGATTTTATCAAGTATTACAGTTTTAAATATAGCCATAGACCAAATTTAAGTCAAGATAGTTTAAAAAGAGTATCACTGACAACATTAAATATCAGCAGTGCTATCAATTGAAATACAAAACTTCAAACATCAATAGAACTATTAGAAACCCAACAAAGACTAAAATGAATGGGGAAAGGTTCAGAAACAGTGACTTTGTACCTCAGATGGAAGTGTAAGATGTTACTAAAGGTAAAGCCACATACCTAGCTTTACTGAACTGGGTGCTTTGCTCTCAAGGAGAATGAGAAAGGGCTTGAAAACACAGGCTTGCACAGAAGAGGTTTTTCCATGAGCAGAAGTCACAGTAAGGCTACTACACAAAATATCATGAGTAACATCCTTAATAGCAGAGTCTGCTAAGGAAGGTCGTACATGGAATGGACCGGAAAGACAACAGGATAACTTCCCAACTATAGCAGCACAAGCCTCCTTGACTAGCTCAGACTCATCTTTGATTTGATTTCTGAAATGGAAACAAAAACAAAATCATTTTAATAGACCATTTACCTAGAAATTTGTTTTTCTACATTGTCAGTTCTCTAACTATACTGACAGTACTATCAGGACAGCTTAAGGGTTTGTCTCACTAAATCATCTTTGTCCTTTTCAGATCACCTTCATGTTCTGTTAAATGTCTGAAGTAGCACTGGGCATGGTGAGGCTGACATGCTGTAAATAAGAAACTGAAGACCAACACAAAAGGACAGAAGACACTAAGACATACATAGAAAAAAGGCAGAGAAGCTGCAAAGATTTAAGAGACATACGGACAAATACAATATGTATTTCACTGACAAAGGTATCTCCCTTCCCTGCCCTAACTTAAATTGGGGTCTTCCACTAGCAAAGGAACTTGTACACTGACATGGTAAGTGAACACTATTCTGTCACACAGACAACATCATGTGCACCTATCCTGTTGATATCTGATGATTTCTGAAATTAAGATCTAGCAAATTTCATATGATATGAACATTTATTTTTGTGCTTATACTCCATTTATTTTTTGCCCGTTTTTCTTCTTGTACAAAGACAGAAAGGCTGCATTAATACATACAGAAGAGCTCTGGGAATCACACTGCAGGGCTGCACAGGATGAAGCAGGAGAGAGAATCCTTTAACACAAGTAGCCCGAATTACTTCATGGTGACTTTGTAATGCCCAGTGATAAACTGATTTTCTCCAATCCAGATGAATGTTTCTTGGGAACAGAGACAGAAGGAACACACAGTGTGACTGAGTTTGGGGTGCTAAAGAGAAAAAACAAAGCAAATAATTACTTGATTAAAATTTTTAATACCATCAATCATCCTAAGAGGGCAAATAAAATATTTTTTCTTTAGAACAATCATTCCAAAGTGGAAGTAGGCTTTATATACTTTAACATACTTACAGAAACTCTGTGCAGTTTTTTGACTCAAACCTAGAGGATCAAACCCCCACATAGATGGCTTAAAAGAAGAATCATCAGGATGGCTGCAAATCCAGGGCAGAGACAGCAATCCACATAAGTCATCAAGAATCTGATCACTCAGTGGAATTTTCACTAGGGGAAAAACCAGCAAAACAACAACAAATATACTTTTTCAGCTCTATAGAGTTTATAAAACATTTTATATTCTTAATTTGCTACAAAATATTACTTTTTCTATCAACAAAGATTAGTATCAATATTCCCACATGTTGATATCCTACGTTTTAGGCATGTAATAATAAATCATGTAGTGCTAAATCAGAATACCCTAAAAATCTCATTAAACAGATGACAGAATGTAACATATGAGCATCAGAATGAATATAACTTTGATATATCTGGATTTGTGTGAAGACTTTCAGGTGGACTTTGGGGTGTCTGGTAAGCTGAACTCATAACAACATTTTAGTCTTGGTAACTCAGTCTGTCCTCCATCCTACTAGTTACTTAAAAAAACCCCATGGAAGTACTCAATATTTTTGGTACCACACATGCCATGTTTGCTGAAGCTGGTCACAAGCTTTAGAATCGTTGAGTGGAACAAAGACAGTGAAGTATGCTGCCTCTGTGTGTCTTTAAAAGAAAACTGCTAAAGTTTGATCCCTTTTTATGTATTTTCACTATCCCCATGTATTCTCTTGATCATATAAAAATCAATAGAAGTACTGACAAAAAGAAGTAAATTATGTTCAAAAAGGAATGCAAATTAAGGTCTCTAAACAGAAAATAATGCTCTTTTTTAATTTAACCTTTTTTGTAAAAGAGTTGGAATACTAGCACAAGATTCATAATTTCAGTACCTCTACCAAGAGAGTCTTAATACAGTCAAATGAATTCCTAATTTACAAAATACAAGACATCTTAAAGGATTTCTTACCTTGTGCGTATAGCAAAGCATCAAAGATTTTTACTATTCTGTCAATCACTTGTTCTAGATTAACAATCTGGGTAGCAGCCTCTAACAGGTTTCTGCAGACTTTCACTACTCTTGTGGTAAAATCAGAGGAAATCCACTTGAACTGTATATTCACCATTGAATCTGAGGAGCTTGGAGAAGTATTCTTACATGTATCAGAGTTACAAGGATGAGACACTCCATGCTCTTTACTGTTAAAACAGAAATCACATCAGTGCAACAAACAACATTTAATATTAACTGCTTGTAAGCCACGTTACTATGAAAATGTACTTCTTCAAAACATACAGGACCCATCCAATATTGATCCTGATACACAGCCAAGCATTAAAGTAATTACAGAAATTGTAACTAGAGTTACAAGAAACTCTTGGTCCCACAGTTTCCCCTTGGCACCTTTACCTGGTGGGATCTGTTGGGGGAGAACAATGAACTATGCACAGAGCAGCCAACCGCAGAATTACAGCGATCCCTTCCACAGTCTGAGTAACATTCCCTGGCAGCATTTCTTCCTCAAGGAGAGATAGTAAGGATGCAACTCTCTTAGAGATGGAATTCCACAGAGGACTCTTCAGTTTCATGTTTACAGGGCTAAGTCTGTAATTTGACCATATTAATTATTTTCCAACACATACTTTATTTCAGAAAAGAAAAATAACTACAGCAAAACCAGAGCTAATCCACATTTGATATATTTCAGAGTGAAGCACCTATGAAATTAAGCTTTAGCTTAAATGTGTTCTTTGGATTTAAAACATCCTAACTCTGAATTTTAGTATGACTCATACCAGACTCATCTGAAAGGCTATAAATGCAAAACTCTACAGTCCTTGGAAGGTCTTGGTAACCATAGAAAGGCAAACATTATACCCATCTTTGAGAAAGGCAAAAAATAGAATCCAAGGAACTATAGGCCTGTCAGCTTAATCTCTGCCGGAAACAGCCAGCATGTATTTATGACAGACAAATCATACACTCAATTCCTTTCTACAATGAGACAGGCAGCTCTGTGGAGAAAAGTGGGATGCTTTTTCACAAGACAACTGTCTATAAAATTGGGCTGACAAGAACTTCATGAAGGTCTGTATGACAAGTCCTGCACCTAGCAAAAAACCCTGATGAACAGAACAGACTGACAGCTGACTAATTAATGAGCAGCTTTGGAGAAAATTACCTGGCAGGCTTGTGGAAAAGTGGAACATAAGAGCAGTGTGACCTTGTTTCAAAGAAGTCAACTACAGCCTGGGCTGTACTCAAAGAGTGAAGGCTGATCACAAGCCCACACCTGGAGTGCAGCATGCCCCAGCCAATTTTGAGTACCCAAAGACAAGAGAGAGATCAACTGCTGGCACAAGCCCAAGATAATCAGGGAGCACAAGCAGAGGCTGAGAGAACTGGTTTTGTTCATCTGAGCACAACTTGACTTAACTAGACCTGCTTTAAGTACACCCAGTGTAACACCATAGCCACACACAATTCTGTCACACTATGGATGCTCTCAGTTTTGTTTTCAGTGTGAAATGAAAATAATTTTCTCTGAACACATTTGAAACAGTCTCTTTGATAAAGTCTGGCTTAAAAATCACCAATAGATTTTGATCCCTTTAAATATAATTTAGATTTGCTCCCCAGAAGCTCTTTTAATCTGTTAAAAAGAAACTGCCTCAAGAAGTTGTCATTTATTATTCAATAGTCAATTGACTATAAAAGTAGTTACTAAGTGTCATACATTAAAGGTGCAGGTGATTTCTTTGGACGTTTTGTGGGGAGGCTCAGTCGTAGTCTTTTCTCTGGAACTTCATCGCTGCTGCTGCTCCACCCATCAGTATCTGAGCTCTCCAGCTGGTTCTGCTGAAGCTCCTCAAAGATTTCTTCTGTTTGCGTTTTTAACGCTGTGTAAAGTGGACTCACCAGATACTGTGATGGACAAACAACAGAGGTACCATGATGCATGCTCTGCCTTACTTGAAGATGTGGTATTATCACCTCTGACTTAAAATATTAAATTGCAAAATATCATGGTAAAAAAGTTCATAAAAATGTTTTCATTCAAAAATCTTAATTACAAGATGAAAACTCTTAAGAGCAAAGAAGTTACCTTGCTGCTACCACAGAGGCTTTACTCCTATCTTATATTATGACTACGGACAGACAGTTGTGCCTGCAGAGCTTATAGAGAGTTTAATATATCTGAAAAACATAGGAGTCCAGCTACATCCAACAGATTTAAGAACCCTGACCTGTACAAACATGTGAAACAGTTGAGAAAAAAGGAGTATCAACCTAAACACACAACTAAAAATAGCATTTCCTAGATTTTCTTCTTTGCACAGGTATAGCTTTTTGTAGATTATCTATTCACACAATAAATTCAATTTTTAAAATAAACCTACCTCTTGTTCTTCCTGAGTTCCAAGCACACTCACAAAAATTCTACAGATGGTACTGATACGGGCTTTTCTTATTTGTAAGGCAGATTCATAGCCAGCTGGAACAAACTCCAGAAAATACTGCAGTACATGGCAAAAAGCAGTTTTCAGCTTTTCAGACTGAAGACACCTAAACACATCCCCTTCAAACAAAGAGCAGAGCTTCTCTAGCAGCATATTCAAGTAGACAGGTTCAATATTTTTGTAAGAATCTGCTTCAAAAGGCAGCAAAGTCCTCACCAACAGCAAGAGTGGTTCTCCAAAGAGCTCTGATTCCTCAGTATCCATTTCAAGTGCTGACTGTAGAATTTCAAAAAATACTGTGAAGAAAACACTGGCCAGCTGTTCTGGAGGTCCTCCTAAATGAATTAACTTCACCACGAACTTCATTGCCAAAGTTTTAACTTTTGGACTGCCATACTCTAACAGGGAGCAGCCTATTCCCCAGAGAATAATATCTTGTCTTACAAAAAAAATATCTGCAACAATATTTGTCAGAATAGACATTAATACAACTTCCAAATATTCTATATTTGGCATACCCATCAGCTGCAATGGTGCCAATCTTAAATATCCCACTTTGTCATTTATGTTGCTGGAAAATCTCTTTACAGTCACTGGCCAGACAAGTTCATCTCCCCAGAGATGCTTCTGTGCATCTCTTTCATGCAAGATGATTAAGTCTTGAAAAAGCTGTAGCAAGTCTTTAGTTAGTGCTTCAAAAATGGAGCAACTCTTCATTTTAAACAGAAAAAGTAAAGAGCAGATGACATCACAAATGTTCTTGTGCAATGTGTTGCAGTTTGGAGCTGCAGCAATACGAAGAAGCCTTGTTATGATCCAGTTACTAAATTCTAGGACAGTAAAAGAGAATCTTTATTAATAAGACAAAAACTAAAATCTCCGATTGAGCACCTCCCTAAGAGCGGATTGCTTATCACTGAAATTAAATCCCTTGAGATAAATGCATGTAGGTGCAGTAAAGACAGTCTTCACTGAGACATTTATGCAGCAGATCCCATTGAAAAAGAGGAGGCAGAACTTGGGTTTGGGAATGGAAGATACACATTTTACACTGGTATTTCCAGATGTTTTCCTCTGTCCAAAAAACACGCTCAGGCAATGAGTACATGTACAGCATATCTCATCAACACCATATAATATTATATCTATGCAGCAGTAATGAATAATGCCAAAATCTGCCCTGAGAAATTTCCATTATCACAAGTGCTAATCCATTCACAATATTCAAAGTCTATCATCATATTCACTTATAAATTCATAATGATGAACTTACACATCTGCCTTTCCCCCCTTTCTTTTTCTTTTGGATGATCCCACTGTCTGCAAATTTAAATCCTGAAAACACCAAGCTTCAACATAAACCTTTTCAACAAACTCACCAATGCAGCTGGCTTCAGTTTCCTCCTGATTTCCATCCACATTTACAAACATAAGTGGGGAAGATTTCATGATATGTTGAATAAAATCAAGCAACATCACAGAACTTGGCTGTGAATCTGATTTCTTAAACAGTTCCAAGGCAACTTTAAACAAAAAGAAGACAATATTTAAATCAGCATTGCAATAAACCACTTCACAAATTTTGTTCACACCTTATGAGAAAAATTTATTAAATATATATAAAATACTATGATATGGTATTAAACCTTCCAAATTATTTATTGGGAGTATATTTTTTTAATCCATGAAGATAATTCCATGCATATTGTCACCCTCTATGTGACTCAAAACTGTATGAAGAAAAGTATAAATTACTCTTTAAATATTATTAACTCCAAATGCATTAACATTCAGTTAAAATTCTATCCAACTGAGTTAAGAATAGCAAATACTTAACATTTCCCTAAGTCTACAGTCTTGCTGGAGAGACAATGCTAAGCATTGTTTCAAACCTCCAGAATATAAAAAGTCTTATATGGTAAACTCAGCTTACTGAGGCAGGAACTTTAACAAAACACTGAATGCTGCTCCATTGAAACAGGTATCTGAATCATATCAGATTTATCCAGATCCCCCAGGGATCCTATCCAGCGTTAATTAGTACAAGAAGGAAACTATCTGAGATTCAGACAATATTTTAATTCTGAATGACATGTGAATATTAAGAATTGCAAGCTCTGTTACTCATAAACAGTGACATTACACAACACTCCTGCTTTTCAATGTTGTGAGCATTTGTATTCATACAAGCCTGCACTGCATTCACCCCCTCCTTCTCTAGAGTTTATTTACATAGGAAACTTCACATCCTAACAGAAAATACTTCATCACTGACTTTATTAAAAAATAAGTAATAAATGGTATTGTATTCTACTAAATCTTTCTTAAAATGACAGTTTTAACTTCTGTTTTTGGCAGGAATTACTAAAAGTATAAAGCAGACAATTTTAGATTATAGAAATGCAATGCTTACCAACATCTACATCTGTAAGAATTCTGTCAATGAACTGGCAGAGTATTTGTCTTGGTTTCTGCACAACTGTGTTGTATTCCTCTGGACTAGCACTAAAATTAAAAGAATGATATTTTGATGTTACCAACTTTAAAGTACAAAATAATTATTTGAAGTCTATTTCAACAACTTAATGTTAAACACTGATTTTCTTTTCCTCTAGAAGTCTTCAAAAATAAATAGAAATTGATTTCTTGGTGTTGTGTAGAGGTTTGGGGGTTTTGTTGCCTTTTTTTTTTTTGATTTTCTTGTTTTAGGGACTGGCCTGTCCCTCAGCAGAGAAGAACTTGAAGGGTCACATCTTCAGTATACAACTGTACCTCCACATCAGCTCGCTGCCTACTGCAAAACAAAGCTACAGTGCTCGTGCTGCCGTGAAAACGCCAGAGCCCGGCATGTTCCAGCTCGTGTGGAACTCAGTCAGCACTCAGAGCACACACAGCGGGAGCCCCGGGGGCTCGGAGGCCACCAGGCCGCTGATGTCAGGCTCTGCCAGCGCCACCCGGGAGGGAGAGAGGGAGGAACAGCCCGGGCGGGTGGGACAGACCCTGGCAGGTGGCGGGAGAAGGGACCAGCTGAGGTGAAGGCGCGGGCCCGGCCGCAGGACACCTCGCACACCTCTTCCCCTGCCCCGCCACACACGCCGGGCCCGCTTCCCCCAGCGGAGCACAGCCCTCGCACACACACGCCCTGCACGGCGGCCGCCGGGCCCGTCCTACCCGGCGAGCTCCCGCAGCGCGGGGATCATGGAGGCCATGCCCAGGCCCTGCTCCGCCATGGCTCCGCTTTGAATCGGGCGGCGCGGCGCGGGGCGGGCACGGTGGGACGGCAGCCGGCAGGACCCAAACCTCCTCCCCCAGCGCTGCTCGGCTTTAACCGCTTCGTCTCCGCACACGGAGCGGCCGCGGCGGCTCCGGGTCGGTCCCTGATGGCTCCCGCGGGCCCCTCGCCGCCCCAGCGGGGCTCTGCTGCGCGGAGCGCTGCACGGACAGGTAACACCCAGCGGGGGCCGAGCGCACCCCACCGAGCCTTGGCCGGTCCGGCGGCAGCGCTGAGGGACCGCCCGGCCCCGGCAGGCGCCAGGTGGAGTACGGACGGGAACTCCAGGGGATGGAAGAAAGGAAGTGCACAGTGTTGAGAATGGATTAAACGAGGACGGGAGCGCCCGCACTGTGGGGGCAGCAAGGAGGAAACTTCGGTGCCAAAGGAGCGCTCGGTGCAGCTCCCTCCCCGCCCGCCGCCTCTCCGGGCCGGCCGCGGCGGCACTCCCCGCACAGGCGGNGTGGCGGCGGGAGCCGGCGGAGCGCGGGCATTGCGGGACGCGGCCGCGGGGCAGGTGGGCAGCGAGCGGGGGCCGCCTCTCGGTGCTGCTGTGCGCCGTGTCCCGTGTCCGGCAGGAGCAGTGCCGGGGGCGAGCAGCGAGCGGAGCCGGCGGGAGGGCGCGTTCGGCAGGTGAGCGGGCTCGGCGCTCCTCCACACAGGTAGCGATGAGCAACGTGTATAAGATGCAGTTTTGCTTTTTGTTATTATTATTACTTTCTGAGCGTGTGTTGCTTTATGTTCTGTTTCTTTTTGTGAAACGTTTACATGTGTAAAATACGGAAGGTGTTGATGAGAACCCCGAAGGGATGCGAGGCGAGCGCTGCGCGGCCCCGGGCGGTGCCGGTGCTGAGCAGGAGCGTGTGCCCCACCCTGGGCAGCGAGTCCCGAACGTTCAGGAGAAAAAAGGATAAAACAAGGAGTTATGGGCAGGTGTGAACCACAGAGAGAGTACGGGAGGGGACGCTGAACTCTGAGCTGTGTTTTTGTCATTAGGAGCTCTGACTCTTTCTCTTTTGTGTACGAGCTTCGCTTAGTGTTGTTTATGGGTTGAAATAAAATCCTGTCGGAGGATAATTCTGTTGCCTGTTTCCACTCTGCTAGGGCTGTGTCCCTTGTGAATAGCCCACGTGTGTTTCAATTACTTGAACAATTTCAGATTAATGCTTTCAGGAGCTGATTGCTAATATTTCATTCAGAGATGATTATTTTTGTTCTGCAAAATAAGTGTTGATAATTTCAATAAAATTCTTCCGGCCTTTTAAAGGCTGGCAACTTGGCAAGGACCTAAAATACTTAAACATTACACAATATAACTGGGTTTCATCTTAGTTCATTTTCCAGCAAATATTGCAATGTTTTCTACCAGCCAACTTTATAAAATGTTAGTATTTCTAGAGTCATTCCTAGAGAGAAAGCAAGAACCATGTAGCTATGTATGGTTTGTTAAGTAGAACTTTAATGGTTCAGGAAGACCGAATACATCTGGGTTTTGTTATCAGTGTTATTTTGAACACAAAATTTTCTAGACAATTTCAATTTAAAGTATCTGTAACTGTGAAAACAATATTTTGAGTATAAATTTCCAAGCCTGAAATGACAATCACACTAAGGAAGGTGTAAGCTGTTGCTTGCCAAGTTGATGTAGAGTTAAAACTCCTGTGTCATCCCTGATAAATGTGAAAGAGAGCGGGATAGTGTTGGGATATTAGGAAGTTCAAGAAGACTCTGTTATCTTAAGAAATAAGCTAAATTTACTGAATCATAGGGTGACTGGTTTTGCTGGTAAAGCATAGGTGTGGCAAAGAAAGTGCTTTTGCATGGAAGTCTCTGGAGTCAACAGATCATATTAGTATAGGTATTGTAGAAATGTTTTCATTTATCGCAGGTAGAATGCTACATAAATCTGGGTGCAGCTTCTATAAGCATTTACTGAGCATGTAATTCAGTTTTTTTTCTTTTTTGTAGTAAGTACTTCTAACAATTCAGTAGAAAGACTCCTGCTCCCCATTCTTCACTGGGAATTTTACTTCCCAGTTGCAAAGCCCCGTCTATTGACTTCTCACCATACCATCAAATTTCCCCAACTACCATGGCATTAGAAGATTCCACATGAGAGTGCCCATAACAACTTCATTGGGCTGTGAGGATATAAGAAGTCTCACTCACACAACCTAGTGTTTTATAGACCCTTCAGGAAACAACTCCTGAAACACCTGGTTTCATTTCTTGCTTTTCTTAAGCACAGGATAAGCATCTTGTTTCTTTCTCATCATAATACGTTGCACATTTATGGGTCTTGGCCCTCTGGAGGAGAAGCAGGCGTGTTATCGTGCATTTGAAGACAGCGACTAATTGCTAATGAAGATAATGTGCCTGGAGACCTTTCTGTGTTTTCTACTCCAGTGCAACTGTTTCATATTGGTGAAAAGAATCTTAGATGTGCAGAGCCCAGCTTGCAGAACTCCGGTCAAGAGAAGAAATTAATGCAGATTAGGTACAACTAAGTGTCAAATTCAGTGTATGCAGCACTACCAAGATTTCTGCCAAAGCTGGTGGTACATTTCTTAAAATTCTTTCTTTTTTTCTTTTTTTTTTTTTTTTCTGCTCTCTTCCCTACTTGAGCAGTCCTCTCATTGTATAGTTGCATGATTCTTCTATACTCAGGCCTTTCTCTTTCTTGGCTTTCATTATTTCTTTACTGCATGCCTCTACAGGTCATTGTACTTAGTTTAAGACATTGAGTGACTTTGCATTGGACCAGCAGGTCTGAGAGCACAAGAGCATGTTAATTGTACTTTTATTGCCTGTGTTGTTTAATTCTGAGGCATAATTACTGTTCTTGGGGCTCATGCCCTCTGTGGATGCCTGGGAGCTGTTCCCCCAGGCGGCTGGCATGACTGCAGTTCAATCTCAGCTGTCCTGCAGGCAGAAAAAGCAGTACATGTAAGGGCACATGTGTGTTCCTTGATGCCTCAGGAGCTGCGAGCTGGGACCTCACAGGCTGACAGCGGTGATGAGGGGAAATGCAGCTGAGATGGTGCACGGGGGTCCTGGGAGCTGCACTAAGCATTTTCACCCGGTGTCAGAGTGTGCTTAGGGCTGCTCGTCTGCAGGGCTGCTGCGGTAACACCCGGGAGACTGAGAGTGCTCCAAGTCCCGTTTCCCTGTGCAGTCATGAGCAGGTGCCTGACCTTTGGACACAGGGCACTGCCCCTGTGCACTGTAAGAATGTGGATTTCAGCACTCGTGGCCTTTATCTCTGCCTCTGTTGCTTAGTCAACTGGGCTGGAACAAAGTGGCACAGATTAAAATTGTGTGTCACCCTGAATATTGGTCTGATGATTAAACAAAACAGTAAAAAGTGGAAACCATAAATGGTGAAAAGGACAACAGGCAAGCCAGAAACCTAAAAGCAGATTGTGTACATCCAGCTAAGCAAAAACTAACAGGTACAAGAGAGGAAAAAAGTGGGAAAAGAAAATTTACAACACTAAAATCTATTTGACTTCTAAATCTAATCTTGACAGGTCCTAGTCCTACAAGCACTTTTTCACGTTTTTTCTATGAACAAGCCTACTAATATACTACTGATAATGTAAAATACGTAATGTAATAAGTATTTAGTATTTTGGAGAAATGGTGTATTAGAGTATCCATTCCTTTGGAACCTGGTTTTATTATTTGTATAGCACCAATTACTATTTTTTGTTTATCTACAAAGTACTACTTTTAAAAATAGTTACATATATATTTTTTCCTTACTTGTTTCTTGCTTCCCAATATTTTTAGAAAAGTGTTATTCTTGAGGCTAGTAGCTATGGAGAAAACTCACAGAAATGTATTTACTGTGAGTATCAGTGTATATCATCAAGACTTTTTGAGTTGATAATTTTTGAATGAGAGTTAAAATTCCTAGAGTCTAGTTTCCTAAAGAAAAATTTACAGAATCTGGAATATACTCTTAAAAAAAAACTTGTGGCCACAGTGATGCTTAAACATCCCTTAGTGAAGTCTAAAACTCTACTAGTCAAGCTAGGAGAAAATTGTGCAGTGTGCATTTAAAATATCATTTAAGCTACATTTGAAAATTCTAACTGTTGAAATTATGTAGAGTCTTCTATTCAAATATTTCTTCAAGGAAAATCTGAAAAACTGTACTGGTTACCACTGCTCCAGTTTTCATAGTGGGAAGTTGTTGCTTTCTGAGAGATTTATTAGGAGCTATAATTTGCCATCTGATTCTATGTTCTGTGTTGATAAAAACTGGAATAGAGTTTATATATGGGAATATTGATAAAAGTTCTGCTAAATGTCCACTTTGCCCATTGTATTGCTTACTATAGAAATCAGTGCAATGGGGGAGGGAGAAGGGGGTTCATGTTCTTTGTCCTTTTCCCATCATTCTTTTTGGAAAGCAAATAAATCTATATGCAGTGCAGTAGTATCTATTACTTCTTTGTTCCTTGGTGAGTATTTTCTCAGTGCTTAGAGCTTCCAGTACTGTGAGGATTTTGTCAGTAGAACAGACATTAGCTTAATAATCTGCTATATGGAGATACCTAAACTGAAAAGTTTAGGGATAGTCTTACATGTAAGACTCATGTAAAGTCTCAGTGTAATGTTTAGTTGCACCCTTCTTATTGCAGTAATTAAATAAAATACTTTCATAGCAATCACCATGATAGCTAAAATACTTTACATCCCTGTTAACTGTTTCCATAAAAGCTCCAAAAATCACCAGGTCTACATAAACAGAATAAATAAATGTAGGACAGGACTCCCAGCAAGTAACAGAATCTGATCCCAACAAACAAACAACTATCCCTGGGAAAGGCTCTACTGTACTGTGGCAGAGAAAAAAGAAGCAAAAAATTGTAAATGTACTTCTGGCAAAAGAAACTCAGCTGAGCAACTGCAATTGTTCAACCTACAACCTAGGTTTGAAGACTTCCTGTGGAAGATGTTGTCTTATTAGCTCATTTTCAGCCTGACATTCAAGGAGCAAACAATCATCTGGTGATGGTAGTGTGATTTGTAAAGCAATATTAACAATGAAAATAACAACTGACATTGGTTAGATCAATGTGGATCAGGAATTCCAGGTTACTGACAGAACTCCCCCCACTTCATTACTGATTTCTTTATTACATTTTTCAATCATTGCTGTTGCTAAATCTTTCAAAAAGAGCTTGAAAATGAAACAGTAAAGATGGTTTCTCTATTCTCTGGTGTATTATATTTGTGATAAAATTATTAATTACATGATTTCAGCTTTGATTCATCTGGTCACATACAGGGAATGCTAAGTGTCAGCCATGGCCTTATTGTTTACATAATTATTTGTTTTGCTACTTCTAAATGTAACTTGTTTTGCTACTTCTAAATGAACTCCTAGGTTTTTATGTGGAGGTGTGTACTTGGTTACTGCCGTTACATACAGATGTCCAAGGAGAATAAAGGTGCTGCATCACAATAGCTCATCAGTATTGCTAAGCCTCAGAAATAAATTATGCATAAAGCAGAATGTGTGCTTCTCCATGCATGCTTTTGGTGGGAAAAGGATTATTGAGCCACTTTCAGGGCTCTCTTGGCAGACGTTTCCTTAATAATAATAGTCACTAGGGAAAAAAAGAAGCTGGATCCAGTATTTCCCACTTTCATTCAATTAGTGTATTCATCCTTTCATCTCATTAATAATCAGTGCTAGAATAGACTGATTAAAAACACTGACATGTAGAAAAGCTGAAATATTAAGTCATGTGTTATCAGCAAGATTATATTTATTTGAATGCGATTTCAAGAGTTTGTTTCTGTTGAAGATTCAGGACCTAGCTATTTCTTTCAAACCAGCTGTTCTCTGATTGATTTTCTTTTCCAGAATTTTTGTGGTTTGGAATGATTTTGTCTTGCTGATTTATCAAGCTCTTCTTCTAACTTCACCTCTCCCCTTCTCCCATTGTGTTTGCACACGTCCTACTGCTACTCTTTGCCCTAATTTATCACTTTATGGCAGAGGGAAATGAAATTCTTTCTTTCATATCCTAAAGGTAAGGTGGTGTGATGTAGTATGAAGCTATAATTTTCCATTGAGCTGATTATTTACTTCTGCAATGTTTCTAGTCCTTCCAAGCTTGATTTATAGAATCAAAATATATTTAATTGAAGCTAGTGAGGACTTCCTCCTTCCTTTTCAGGTAATATGTATTCATTATGAAATAACTGAATGTAAAGATATATTTCATTTTACTTATCACTCTTATCAGCCACTTAATTGTGGCTGAGTATTTAATTGTATGGGGCAGAATATTTTTCACATTCCCAATTGCAAAATATTAGAGCACATAAATTTAGATTTTATCAACAATTTACTTTTTAAAAGAGAGTTAGTTGGCACTTGCTTAGAGTTGCATATAGAGGTAACTACTTCACTAGTGCAGGACCTATTGGACAAATTCTTCTAAAAGCCAATATCTTGTTCATCTTAACCATTGACGTTTATATATCTTTGATCTCTCAAAAGGGATTTCATTATTCTGATTTACCAGAGATTAAAAAATAATTAAAACGAATGTGTGCACTCCTTAAAATTTCCGGAATCTTTGGCCATTTTGCTTGAAACTCAAACCTCCCGATTGGCCTCTTCACCATGGGCAAGGTGGTTCAGTCACCTCCTACCAAAGCTGCTCCCAAGAGAAGCTTGGCAGCAACACAAGACTTGTTTTTTGTCATGCCAGAGCAAATCCCTACTTCTGGCATTCCTGTTGTGTTTGTTTTCATAAGGTGGCTTGCAGCCTGAAATGGCAGCTCTTGTGCTGTGTGAAAGACAGCTACTGGGTCAGCCACGCTGGGCTTTTTAATGAACTTCTGTCTGATAGACTGACTGTCTTGAGGAAAATAAAAATTATTAAATTATCAATTAATAATAATAATAATAGAAGCACATACTTTGGTTGCATTCCAAAATTTCTTCATGCTTTCCCTCCTGAATATTTTTTTGATGTTGTAAATCTACAGAACAAACTCTTCTGCCATAGAGTTTATTCTTTAAGCTGCCATTCTGCTTTTTACTAAGTAAATTAAGATCTAGGCATTTAAACTCAATAGGATTAATCCATATCAGCCCTCCCCAATGAAATAAGCATATGTTGGATGAGTGACTGACTCAAGTCTGTGTGCTGCTGAAGTGCTTCATTAAGATGTCACTTCAGTTGTGCTACTTCCCACTGGACTCCTCACCCAGCAGGAGACAGACCAGCAATAGTGGGAAAGCTTGAGAAGGTAAGCATGGTACTGACTTGCTGAGTGACAGTAACAGCACAATAAATACTTCTGTGTCATGTTTAGAAACTTAAAAACAGGGATTTAAATATAGGGTATTGTTTAATGTTCAAGAGCATTACTTTTGGAGACTTGGAAATATGAGTTATTTTTCATTGTCACCATGTAAAGTGACAGTAAACAATGTGACAGAGTTACTGAGTTTTTGTGAAGGTCAGTAGGAGTAGGATGATTCCTTTGGTGTAGATGTGTAGCTAACTTAAAATCCAAAACATAACAGTTAAAGCATTTCATGAAATAAAATACTTATTTTATATGATCTCCTCCAAAGATGTTCTGTCTTTGTGAAAGAGCTGATTTACAAACAAACTGATTTATCTGTTGATCACAGTTTATCATCAAAGAATCACTTTTTGGCTATGTATTTCATTTGCCACATATGTGCAAATCTGCTCTCAAAGCCTGAAGAAGTGTTATGAATTAGGCGTGGTGTAAGAAATATTAATATTTTCATTAGAAAGTGTCACAGTTTGGAAAGTCTTGGTACTCTAATCTGGGAGCTTTGGAACACTGTAGCACATACTGCAGTCTGTGAGAGCAAATAATTTTCATTTTATTGTGGGACATCTCAAAATGGCTAACATAAAACAAATGGAAATACATTAGATTTAAGAATACTCAGTGTTTCAGCACCAAATAGAGAGGCTCATTACAGAGGTGATCCAGCTTACAATATTTTCTGTGTTGTAAGTATTATTGCTTATAGTGGCTACATGCTAGATAATTGTATCTTTCTCTCTTTGAGACTTTAAGTAATTAATTTTAAAGCAACAAATAATTTTTTAAACTATCATATTTTGTTTTGTAAAGGTTTTTATTAACCTAACATTATTTTGTAAGATTGATTTTTTCATGATACTTGTAAAAGTAAACAAAAATTCTTAAAAAAAATTCTAATTAACAAAAATCATTAACACTTTTATGCATTGTTTTCCAGCAGATGAATAAAATGATTTCCATTGTTTGAGTGGAAATGCCTGGATATATGTTTTGTTTAGACTTTTTTTTTTTTTTTTAACTCATGACTTTGTTGCATAATTGCAATTTATGGTTCAAATGCTTAGGGATATCTGTTCATGTTGCGAGCTCAAACTATCAAACAAGATAAAGTTTAAACTCAAGATTTTGATAGGTTTATTTTTTAAATTTTGATTTCTGATGTTTGCAAAAAATATGGCAAAGTTTTCACCAAAGCATCAAAAATAGTTTTCATTAAAGAATATAAAGTTATCTCTCCTAATCATAGGAATCATAAGGCTGAAATTTTGAATAATATAGTTACAAAAAAATTTGCTCATGAATTTTGTTCTTTTTCATTTACAAAATATGATTAAAAATGACAGTTGGCAACAACAACTGTAGATGTTTTATTCTGGCCTAATTATTAAGAACTACAGCACCAGCAAATGAGCTTCCTGTGTGCCCCAGATTGTCTTCTAGTTTAGGAGGTAGGAACAATACTCCATTTAGCTTTAGTTACTCAGATTTACTAATGTGCTCCTTTTATCCTCAGCACTTGGGCAAACATAGCTCCTTAAAGCTACGAGCTGGCAACAGGTAGCACTTGGGGATCTGGGGGCTCTGCAGAGACTGGCTTTGAAATGCTGCCAGTTGCTTTTGCCACGTCTTGTAGAGGACCCTCCTTTTCCCTCTAGCTGGACCAATGAAAAAAGAAACCCAAAAATAACCTATGAATTTTCCATGACAGAAAATCCTGGCTTGCTTGCAGTCTAGTAGCTGATCAGTCTAATCTAATAATCTTTTGAACCATGTGGAGCTGAAGGAGGCATTAGTGGGTGTCAAAAGGCCTTACTGCCATCTGATAATTAATGAAAACTGGAAAATGTTCTAGCATCACGCATCTATTCAGTACTATTTTATAAATGCAGTTAGCCAGAGTATGAAGAGTATGTGCCTGTAACCTCAACTGCTGAGGGCAGAATGAATGCATTTCTATTGTTACTCTTGATGATATTCACATGATTAATGTCTGGGGTGACCTTAAAGCTAAGTTCATTAGTAAGAGTTAGCCTGTGTCAGTCTGCTGGAGTTTTACTATTTGTAGCAAGCTGTTGTTTCCTACTTCAGCTACCAAAGAACAGGCACAGGGCAGGATAAAGGCAGTTTTGTGGAGTGTTGCTGTTGTGCTCTTTTAACATCTCCCTCCTCTTCTGCCTCTTAGGCTGTTTGTTCACCAACAGCTTTGTTCATAGTTCTGCTCTTTCAGTTACGTGGTGACTAAATGTTATCTTCATGCTCAGAGAAGAGAAAAATAGTTCATAATATTGTGGTTGGCTTAAGAAAAAGATCCTTTTCTGAAGTTATGAATGCCATAGAAGGCTGAAGCCTATTCCTCTGCAAAGCATAGGGAATTGTACAGTATGTGCTGCCTCTCAAGTGGCACTGAACCTGGAAGAAATAGAGGCTTGGGACAAATACTGACAGCCTTGCAAAAGATCAGTGACATTGTAGCAGATTAAACAGTCCAAGGTGAGTACACTTTCATTGGAGTAGACAAAATGCAAAATCCAGCAAAGTCTCAAGAACTGTGAAGCTCCTAACTTGTGAAATTGTAATTTGGCACAGTTTGTGGGGTTGAGAAAATACAAGAGAATCTGTTTAATTCTAAAACAAACTTCAAATCTTTCCAGTTACTGGAAAGCAGGGCTTAAAAAGTTAATCTGATAATAATGGGAAGTATTTGAAAACAGAAGACAGGTATTATTCCATATTTCATGGGGTTTTTTAGTTGCTTAGGGTCTGCTTTGTGGGTTTTTTGGAAAAGTTATTTTTGTAATCCAGACTATTGCTTCTCATTAGCTTTTCTGTTTAGTAATTAACTAACAGTGCTATAGTTTATTAAGGATGTAAAAGAATAATTAAAGCATAAACTCTAATCTATGAATCTTCTTTGAGAGTTCTGGGATACCCAAGAAGTCTTACTGTCAACTGAGGGTTCTGTCAACACATCATAAGCTCTAGGTATGAGTTTTTATGGATACAGGTATTTCAATAAGCTTGGTATAGGTATTTCAATAAGTATTTCCAACTGAAATTTCCTTTAAAAATAATGCAGCTTATATTTGCTATTGTAGTTGCATCCTAACAAAAGCTGTTTTTAAACCTAGACAGAGAAAGAAAGAGATTAAGTATCATTTGCTGATGTGTCTTTTAACTCTCTTTTGCTGTTGTAAACTTGATATGTAATGTCAGCCTAGGCACAAAAGAGTGACTTGAGGATGGAGTTCCTGAATGAACTTGCTTTTAGTAGTGTAGCCTTTCCATTTATATTTTAGTGTAGTTTGCTCTAATGAAATGTCACAGAGACACTGAGTTTGGACTCTACAAAATAATTCTGTTCTTCAGAGCAGTTACTGGTAATCAAAGGGGTTTTAAGAGTAAACTTTCCTAGTTTCTCATCAAATTTTCTCTATGTTATTGGTACTCCTTCCTTCTAATATGGATTTGCATGCTAAAACTGCTATGATGCTTTGACCTTTGTAGAAATTAATTTTGCCACAATTCCTGTGTTTGGCTGCTGTAGTTTTGGTTCAACCTGTATTTTTTCCTTGCTTTTGGTCTCAGCATCTGAGGTAGCAGCTTCCATTGTTAATTGGCCAGCATGATCCTTGCCAGCTGTGATCCTCCAGAGACAGGGCATTTTCCTGATCAGTGTGTGGACACATTCAGAAGTGATGCACAAGCAAGATACTCACATGGGGACAAGGTCAGTGAGGCAAGGGAAGCCTTTGGAGCAGAAGAGCAGGAAAGGTGCTTGAGGGGAGCTTGAACAAGTTCTCCTGGAAGGAGAGTCTAGCACATTTGTGTACAGGGAAGCCAAATGATGAGTCAGCATGGGACATAGGTTTCAGTATAATAAACTGATTTTTGGAGGGTATCAAATGACCCATCCAGAAAGTAAATGATATTGATGGTGAGAAAAGATAAGAATATGTCAGATAAATTAAAGACTACATTATATTGATGGACCTTTTTCTGTTCAAGGCTCAGTCAGATGCTTCCTGGACCAGCGTAAACATTTTGATGTTTACACATGTAAAGAAGTTTCTTCTACCAATTCATGTTAATTCTAACTGTTACTTCCTTGCTTGTTAATTTGAATGTAGTTCTGCAATCATGGATTGCTTAAATACATTGTCATGTGTGAAATGGAAAAGCAGGAGTTTTGCTTGCAGAACAGTGCCTTTAAATGTTTAATTTATATTCAAAACTCCAGCTTCAGATTCTTGGATAAAAAGAAGAGGTGGTGGGGTTGCTTTGCTTCTGTTAGCATTTTTTTTGTGGGTTATAGTGGACAGCTTTAGTGTTCTTGAGCTAAGAAAAACATGTTAATGACTAACGGGAATGAAGTTTTTCATTGGAAATACATGTGACTTTAATGGCAAACAGAAGTCATATATCAGAAACACAGAGATGAAAATGGATCTCTCAAATGTAAGCTACACAGTGGCAAGTTTTATACCAGGATTTGTGAATTTCCTTTGTAAGCACTAGTTTTAACTGTGTCAGTAAAAAGTAAGAACTACTCTAGACTCTGGACAATAAGGTGGAAGCAAAGCAACACTAAAATGATTTACATTGGGAAGGTTAGAACCATCCCACAAAGGTCACATGTATTACAATCCTGGTGCTTTCTACAAATGTATGTTTTCCAATAGGCTTGAGGAGACACTTCTTATAGAATTTGCTCAACAAATGGAAGGTCCTCTGTGTGATCCCATGTCTCCCAGGGGAATTCTCTAATCCTACTTCTGACACTGTTTTTGCCCATTGTTTCCTGTCTTTGTGTTGCAATTGTGTGTCATTAACAGCATGTAGATTTTATTGCTGGATGCAATACTTTCTTACTGGAAAATCAAAATATTAGTATGTCTATGACATTCTGTGTGATGAGCTATGGAATTGAGACTTTGAGTATTTACAGTAACACTTGTGTTTCCTTGGCAGCACCAAACAAGAACTGCTTCTGTCTCTTTTGGAAGGAGATTGCAATTACATTAGACATATTTGTTTCCCAAGTTTTTTATTACTTTATTTATGGCATGATTATTAGAGATTCTGAAAATCCACAAATCCAGCTGGCCCCAGTTGAAGCTGTTGGAATACTATTGAAAAACATGTTCTTAATAACCATGGTACCTTTGCTGTGGTAATAAGGAAGATGTCCTGTATCTAAATGCCAAAGTAACTAATCTCCTTTAGGCCAGCTGTAAGGCTTGATAGGATGTTCCACAGCTGAACTGCTTTAGGCTGGCAGCACACCTTCCAAGCCTCTGATGTCATGCAGGCATTTAAATTTGTGTTTCCAAGCTGTTTGCCTCCCAAGTCATAGGCTCAAACATCTTTTAAAAAGCCTAACAGGACCATCCTTTTCTACTGTAGAATGTAGTAACTCTATTTTTGTTTACTCTATTTCATAAGCTGCTTTCATTCACAGTGAAATCTCAAAACACTTTTTAGTGGAAACAGTCTTATTATTGGATAGTTGGTATATTTATGTTAAAAATTAAGTCCTTATGCCTTTTGTGTTCTTTTTCTTGATTAGATATTTGTGTTGTTGAGGAAAGAAGATGACGAAAGATGTTGAGATAGCATAAAAGGTAATTAAGGTTTATGGTTAGGGTGTATTCGGGTTCTTCCTACACTTCCATTTTCCTTATGCCAGTACTTTTGACATAATTTGGATGCCATCTGCATGCTGTTACTGAACTTTCACCAAGCTAAAGGCTGTTGATAATAAAAGTGAGAGCAAGTGGCACTTTTGTAGATTCACTGTATCCAACTTTTATTTTGGGTCAGAGTTTTTTGAATCTAACCATGTTAAAAATTCTGTAGGGAAAGTTTGTTTTGGTGTCCCTTAATTTGCTGTTGTATTATGGCACATGTTTATTATCTTGTATTGTATACTTTTATTCTGAACTCCATAATTTATTGGAAAGGTAATATATTTAAATTACATGAAATGTGAGTTAAGATTCTGAATCTTGACATTTTCATCATGGAAAGCATAAATCTCATCTCAAAAGTAGAATGATTTTGCTTCAGATTGAGGGGTACATTGTTTTTGTAGACAGTCTGATCTTCTGAAAAACAGAAGTGTTGTGTCTTATCAAGAGATCTGTAAGAAAAATTATGTTTCTATTTTTTTATACTGATTTGTCTGGTATTTTCAAGTCCTAAAGAAAAGCTGCTTGTTGCATGGAAGCAGCTTTGTTTATGTATTTGCCTGGAAATGGTTTGCTATCAGGTAGGGAGCCCTGGACATATAGCATTACAGAAATAAATTTAACTCCTTTGCTGTTCTGTTACTGCAGAAGTGATCTAACCATAACTAGTATTAAGGATGACAGTATTCATAAGCATCAGAAAATATAATTAGAATGTAGTAACTTGTGTGCACCAGGGCTGGTGGTATTGGCTTGTGTCACCTCAATGTCCTTGTTTCATAGAGAATGTCACTATTTCAGATTTGGTCTTGATGACAATACTCACAGCTCTGTGCTGGAAGCAGGTGAAACTTGCAGAAATCTTAAAAAAATAACTAATTAATCAAAGCAGAGTGGGTCATCTGTGACCTGAGATAATCTATTTGGGCAAATTCAGCCCAAAATGTTGGTGTAGGTAGACTGGAAAGAGGTTAAGTTTGGAGAATGTTTCATGCAAGGCTCTTACATGAACTCAGTGTGCAATAGCCCTTTTTCAAAATTACTTGCCTACAAGTGGGTATAGGCATAGGTGAGGTTTCTGTTGATATATTTTATTTGGAGTGCTGAATGCAACAACACAAAGCACAGGCAGTTTGAGATCCTCTTGAATGATGCATGCAAAGGAAACTGCATGAAACTGATACTGTTGATAAATTTGCATGGCTATTCTGTACACTCAGCAGCCAAAGGAAGCTGGGGGTGTTTTGTTTGGATGAAAAGATATCTTTCCAAAGTAAGCTTTATTAGACAGTTGCTCCTAATCCTGACCTGAGCCTCCTGAAATTGTTCTCTACTTAATGCCACAGTAAGTGAACTCAGAGCAGGCCCATGACCAGTCTGATAATTAGATATTTCAGCTTGTTTTACTGCTTATTCATGAGTCATCCAGGTTTATCTTAAAGGCACAGAGGAAATGTTGATTCTGTTGCTGACCAGAGTTACTGTACTATGTTGAATAAATTCCTATGGAGTGAGTAATTAATTTCAGTGTACATCTTATTCTCCTTTCATGAGATACCTATTACATGGACACAAAATTTATCACTGTGACTGGTTTGATAACCGTCCCTTAGCAAAGGTCAGTGCATACAGTTTTGGGCAAAGTTAAAAATACTATTTTTCTCTCTTAAATTGCACTTTTTTCACTGTGTAATGTTGTTCATAAAAGACTGAGGAAAATGTCATGGATTATTGGTTTATATATTTCTTCATTGTTATCCTCCAACTTCTAGTAATTAAATACTTTTGATCATCATAAATATATCCAGTCATGTTTATAAGCCCAAGCTGAGAAACATAATCTCTGAGTGTTCCAGGCTGTGAAGCTTCAGACTGACTGTATCGTATTGGAAGAACTTTGTTCTTCATAGTCCTCTGCTAATAACTGTAATTGATACCATAATTATACCCCACCTCTTCTTTCAAAAATTAGCCATGTGCTTGCAATACCTTTATATATATATTATATGTATATAGGTATCTGCATGTATATAGCTAATTACTTTGACCTTTTGGTGCTCTCCTGTTTTTAAGATTGATAAGCATCCTCTGTGTTGCATTTGGAGTGGATCTATTTTTTAATCTTTTTTTCTTTATAAAGCCCGGTGCTTATCTGACTACAAGTGTGTTAGATTAGTTCTTTCTGAACTAGAGAGCTGGCCACACCTGGGATACTGTGTCCAGTTGTGATTCCTGCCACAAAGAAAGATGTGGACGGGCTGGAGGGGGTGCAGAGAAGGACCACAAAGGTGCTCAGAGGACTAGAAGGTGCCACAGGAGGAAAGACTGAGAGAACTGGGTTTGTTCAGCCTTTATTACTTTATTATCATATTCCAGTATTTTCTTTTAAAAGAAGCCACATGGCAAAGAGGAGGGGTAATATCTACAGGTTGCTCCTGGAGACATTCCAATTGGTCACAAGACAATTTTTCACAAAGAGGAACAGTCAGCCATTGGAATAATCTCCCCAGGGTAGTGGTGCATTCCTCAACATTGGACACTTCTAAGATTTGGCTGGGCAGGCTGCTGGACCGTCTTGTCTAGAGAATGCTTTTGCCAAGAAAGGTTGGACTGTGGTCCCTCCCAACCTGGCATTCTGTGATTCCGTGACTGTGTTCCACAATCAAGGCTTCTTTCACTTTGGATACCATTCAGTGCATTTCTTTCCTAATGATGCCTCCTGCAGCCTTACCAGTGATACAGGAAAGATAAGCTGTCTTTCCATATCCTATACCAGGGCAAACAGCAATAATAATAAAATTATAAAGTCACTGAACTCTAATAATTATTCATTTTGTCATAAAGATTGAGACTTAGCACAATGAGATAAACACTTACTTTGTATTAAAAGAAGAAAAAAGTAAAAACCACTTCTGTTTTATTACAGACCACTGGTGCAACATGTAAACCAATTTGTTCTTTCATGTTATTAGAGGATTGATTCAGTTGGCCCCAATCATCCTTTTATTTGAAGGACAAGAATTACCTTGGCATAAGTAAAAAGTTGTTTCAATCCAAGATGAGTTGGGAAGGGGAAACCAAACAAAACCCAAACAGAACAGACAAAACTGGGTAGTTTTATCTTTTCGAAAAACATCAGAAACCTCTGTGTGCGTGTGTGTGTTCGTATCAAGCTAACATTCTGTATGTTTGTTCCATTGTGCAAATTTTTATTATATGCCAACACATCCAGTCATTTTTAATTAGCATTTCCTCTTTCCTTACTGTCTGAGGGGAATATGTGATGCGTATTCTTGTTTTAAAGTTTCTCGTCTGTTTTATAATGCATTATTTTCTCCCTGAGACTGGATAGAACTCCTAGTTTATTCTGGCAAGAGATTAAAAGACACTAATAGTGCTTGAAAGCTACTCTGTCCTCATCACATCGACTTAGAGTGTTGGATAGTAACACAGGAATACTACTGGTTAAACTGTATTTTGGGGGGATTTTTTTCCTTTAAAATCTATAGCAGATTCAAAGCCAAATAAGAGAAGGAGAATTTTCATGTTTTGTAATTACAGATAGTACACAGTAATAACCAGCTGGTTGTTGACATAAAAGCACAACCTGTATATGCAAATTATGCTCTCTTGGCTGTCATTAGAGACAACAGCTTTAAAAATGATGCAGCAATAGGCAGTATTTGCAGCAGGGATGGAGGAGGTGTGTCCCTGATGCAGACAAAAAGAACAGCAACAAAAGAAAATAAGCTCTTGAGTCAGCATTCTAAACTCCATTGTCACTGCAGTAGCAGCTGCGTGTGGAAATGAGGCAAACAGAATTTGAAATTAAGAACTGGAAAAGAAATTGCCACTTGCCTGCATGGATAGAGACAACTATTGGGCCTGATTGCCAATTAACTGTTCTGTTTTTTCTGACAGCTTTGATAACAGGTCAAAAATGTGGCAGGAGCTGCTCTTGCACCTACTCACTTCATCCTTTGTGGTTTCTCAGCCACAGATTCTCCTCTACACACAAAGAAATACCACAATGGTACCAACAGGAGTCTGTATCTGTCTTAGTTGGATGTGGATGGTTTCCAGCAGAGTAATGTGAATTGTCTTTAGATTGAAAAAGCCTTCCAGTCATAGAAAGCAGGCTAGGATTACATAAATATTGTCAGTTTACATTAAGCATACTTTCAAAGACTAAAAAGAGGATCAAGGGTAATTCATCAGCATTAAAACAGTGTTTGTACCTACCCTGGAGTGGCAGGAAATGGTTTAATGTAGGCAGAGACTACAGAAAATCTAAGTATCATATGAACACCCTCAGAGTACAGAGAAATGTTCTCTGTAAATGAATATACCTTTCAATAGGTAGTCATAGTTGCAAGACACAGATACCTCTGGAGGCCAAATCTTGTCAGAATTGCCTGTGCCCTGAGTCATCTTGGGTGGTGATGAGCCTGGGTGTGCAAGGTATTTATTAGCTTAGATAGAAAGGTAGGGACCTTTCTATCTAAGTTTGTGGACTGGAATTGTCTGAAATGTCTGACTAGTTAAGGTGTTGTCCCTGAATGTTCAAACTCTGTCTCTCTTGAATGCCCAAACCATGATTGCAGCACTTCTGCCATTTAATTGACCAGATAATTTACCCTGTAAGGATATCATAGGCTATTTAAGGCTGTCTCTTTAGAGCAGTTATTAGCCTTATTTTTCTGCTTCATTCAAGAACAGATGTTTCTACTGTGTGACTGAAATAATCAACGTCTTTGGAAACCAAAGATTGCTATTTTATGAAATAGAATATGACAGAAACTCTGAATTATCAATCATAAAAGGGCAGGAGAGAAACTAATTGCATGCAACTTTGCAAAAATTTATAAGATCTGAGTCATGATAATGGCAAATAGTTAAAAACATTAATGGTGCCAGCAAAAATGCTGTTGTCTTTCATATTTGCATAGCTAAATGTTTCACTTATGCTTTGTCATGCCCTATCTGTATTTCAGAGGAGTGTCACCTGTTTGGTTTTTGGGGTTTTCTTTTTAGATTTGGAGCCCTTTAAATTTCCTTAGTAATCTGCATTTAAACGTTTTATTTTTTTCACCAATTTTTCTACAGTTCATTATTTCTTCAATTGCCACACCAGGTTCCCAGTGAAGGTACTTGCACTTCCAGAAACATCTGTGTGAAGGGTTATTTTTTTCTGAAGATATATTTTGATTTTTTTTTTCCTTTTCATTATGGAGACTGGTACATGCTGTTAGTAAGCTTAGCAAAATGGGTAAGAAGGATTTTCGTACTTAAATAAGATCTAGTGACATGAAGGAAAAAGACTTAACTTGCCACCCACACTCAAGGCCATATCCTGTGTGACCCACAGGAGCAGTCCCAGTAAAGACACAGAGAATACTAACCCAAGTAAAATAAGCAAGATCTATTTAAAACAACCCACTGTTGTTTAAAAACTCTGTTTATGTAGCATCATGGAAGAAAAATTTTCCACAAAAGGTGGGAAGCAAAGGTACAGCCTTTCCTAAGGGCACCCAGCATGATGCATGGTAAAACCAATTGTTGAAGTTAGGTTTCCTCTTCTAGAGTCTTGTCCAGTGGGTAACAGTTCCATTCTCCTGCTATGCACAATTTATGGGGAAGAAGCAGCTGTATATAGCAGATCTGAATATATTTATTGTGAGCTTGGTCATTCCACGATTTTTTTTTTCTCTAAAGCAAAAGCACTAAGCCAGAAGGAAAACTTAGGCAAATTTAGAACAACTTTGATGAAAATATTTATGTGAGGTGGATTTTTGCCACTTTTGGCTTCTAAAGTAAAAGTAAAGAGGAAACTTGGATGTTCAGGAAAGGCACAACTCCACCTGTAACACCCTGTGCTCTCTCTTTCTTTAGCCAGATGCTGCTCAGAGCTTAGCATAGGCAGGGTTGTGCTGCCCTGGGCTTGGCCTGTGTGTGCCAGTGGCACAGCACAGTGGAAAATGGCAAATGCAAATCTAAACTTGTGTGTTGAGACAGCTGCGTGTGACCTCTTTACAAAGCTGCACTTACCACCAATAAATCTGAATCATCGTGTTGTAGTAAAGCTTTGATAACAGGCAAAATCTTTCATGGGACTTTATCAACCCTTGTGAAGGTGCCTTCAGTTTGGTTCTGCTTTTCTAAGGAGGTCAGCAGAGAAAGATTCACAGTGAGACTCCAGCCTTTGTTCAGTAAAAGCCTTCATTCAGCTCTTAGACAGTGTTGGGAGACAAGAGGGTGTCAGAAGAGTGGTAGGGCTCAGGAGGTGGTACCTCCTGGAGCAGCTGTGGAAAGGCTCCCCAGTGTTCACCGACGGATTGTAGGCAGGTACTTGGAAGTGTCTCACTGAAGTTTATGCTGTGTAAATGTTGGAGTGCTCAGTGCTTTGCAGGACTAGATCCCAGCACTGACCACTGCTTGGCAATGATACTGCATCTCACTTAGAAATTAATGTTTCCAAAAATTGTTTGTTGAAGTGTAAGGAGACTTTAATGCTGAAAAACCACTGAAGCAATAGAGGAGTTGCCCAGGTTGCTAGGTAGTGCTTATTCTCTGCAAATGAAAACATGAAATGTATGTAAGCAGATGCTGTTATTGGGAATTTTCACTCACTGTTACAGTGAAAAGAATTGCTAGGTATTTGATGTTCTTTAAAATGTTGTTTAATGTTTTAAGTGTGCCAGTCCTGAACATGTCATTCAGGTTTGGTACCTCGTGTTGAATAGATCAGTAACTTATATGTGTCTGGAATTTCAGCCTCTCTTATATCTTACCTTTTTATTATTATTTTTAGGTATTAGCAATTGAGGACTTCTGTTGAAGATGGAGAACAACATAACTACTATATCTCGTGAAGAGCTTGAAGAGCTACGAGAAGCATTTGGCAAAATAGGTATGTTTTAAATAAGGGAATCATAAGGATGCCATTAACAGTGCAAAAATGTTTAGAATTTGTGGAGGAAATCTTTATGGATCACTTGGTTTTGATAGGGCTGTGTTTTCTCTCTGTATTGCCCATAATATCTAAAAAAAGGTTAAAACAATCTTTACGTAGAGCCCCTTACTTTCACTGGAAGCAGCTGTGTTAATTTCTTTCAACTTCAACTAAAACCAGATACATTTTCTTGCAGGGTGGTAGCATTTTTTTGTGTTATCGTATATGCTACATAATGGGTCTCAAAATTCATTTTTTTGAACTCCTTATTCTGAAAAATGTTTACTTAAGCTTCAGGTGTTTTATATTTTCATGGAATATCACTGACACTTGGTTTTTGCTTTACTTGCATGCTTTGGTGAACTAATGATTTCATTTATTCAATCAGATTTCATGTTTTAAGTAAACTTGGAGATTTTTTGACCTTTTGCAGCTAGCTGATGTTAATAAATAACTGTATGATTTTTTATGCTTGACAGGATGTTTACAGATTAATCAGAGCAGACAGAAAGTGTAAGAAATTATACAGCAACTAACCTTTTTTTCCAGATTGCACTGCTGTTGTGAATGTTCCTATCTGCTTTATTTCTCATTTACTGCAGTTCTGAGAGGTGATGTGTAACTGTGCACCTCAGGGAATCAAACAACCATGTTTGTAATATGTCATGATGGGGGAACAGGGTCATTTTAGGCAAGAAGTCTTAAGTATTAGGAGTCTTTACTTGGTAAAGAAACTATTGAGAAGCTATATGTTAGAGATTTGGAAGACCATGAGTAGTGTGGAGAAGTGAAGAGGGAATTGTTGAGGTTCTGCCAATACAGGTATCATGTGATGCCCCATAGAGAGTCAGGAAGATTAAAATAAAAAGAACTAACTTCACAATAAATAATAGAACAATGAACCCATTGACTCAGGATGTTGTTGAGACCAAACAAAGAGTAGAAATTCTAAAAGGAGTAAGATACATTCATGGAAGATAATTCATGAGTTGCTGTTAAACTCTTTCAACTTCATCTATAGCTCAAGTAGTTTATATCCTGCTGGTGCTGGAATGACAGACCAAGGAGAAGAGCACTGTGTAGATATATCAGTCTACTGAGAGATGTTAGCATAGGGATTGTCTCTCAGCTTTTCTATATGTTTGGTTTTCACTATCTACATTCCTTCTTTTTCTCCATTCCCTGCCTACATGTTTTCATATTTCTGCTTTAAGAATTGTCTGTAATGCTCCTATCCACTGAAAAGCATTTTTCCCTTATGCTTTCTGTAAAACATAAAAATTAAGCATCATTAGTTTTTAATTTTTTTTCCACATTTCTAATGTCTTTATGGATAAAGTGTTTGCAGCTACATTGGTAAACTGAGAGAAGGCATTTATTTAACTCTCAGCTTGTCATCATGGAAACTTACCCTCAGTGAAAGATGAACCTAGAGAAATAAAATAGCTGGTAATCTGAGTGAGCTCATGAGCATGTCTTCTGCTGGTTAGACCATCCCTGTTATTATGTGTGGTCTTACATGTATACAAGGCAGTGGATGAATTAATACATATGCAGACATCAAGTTTGTATATTGACTTGTGAACTTTTTATACTATCAAAACAAATTTTTTTTTTACCCCTTGTTT
The DNA here is from genome assembly GCA_013400435.1 of Pycnonotus jocosus. Taxonomy (NCBI): domain Eukaryota; kingdom Metazoa; phylum Chordata; class Aves; order Passeriformes; family Pycnonotidae; genus Pycnonotus; species Pycnonotus jocosus. The sequence continues at coordinate 392,555 of VWYP01017759.1, read as the reverse complement.
TTAGTCTTTTGTCTGCAGTGAAATGTGTGTTCCTTATGAAGCTGTACCAAAGCTACATAGCGTAGTATGAATTACAAAAAAATTACTATATAGCAATTAATTATGGCTGGAGATGAAAGCATGTTTCTCCGCTTGCCCTTCTGTAATGAGAGGCATTCATCCACTCTGGTATTTTTGGCTGAGTTCTGATACTAATGCAATATAAAAAAGAAGTTTTTAACTAGTAAATGAAAAAAAAACCAAAAATGGGACCACCTTGACAAGTCAGAAAAGTGGCCACGTCATCTGCTTCTGTTTCTGATTAATTGTGATATTCTCTTAAATTTCTTACAAATGTATCATTCATTTGTACTGGGGAAATACTATTAACTAGTATTTTTCAGGAGCTTTAATATGATCATGAAAGTCACTAAAAATTGTTTCCAAACATGGTAAATATAAGCATTAAACATATTAAATGATGGACATTATATCCTACCTTGCTTAGGCAGGATATGATTTCTTTTGGACTTGAATTTGATTGAACTACAGCTTTTTTTTCTTTTAAAAGTACTTCTCTTCATGTAGCCAAGGTACAGGTAAGGAAGTTTTACTGGACATGCTCAAATTCTGCTTGTATAAATATGTATATACATATATATGTGGAAATATGCCTAGATTTAAAAAAAAATAGGAACAGGTAATGCGGTTGATTAATTTATGTGTTACTTTGGATAAAAACATGGGTGTGTAAAATGTTTCTTTATTATAATAGGATGAATTCAAGAGAGCTTTCTGCAAAGAGATTGGCCAAAGGTGAAAGTACAAAGGGTGTTTTTGATTGTTTCTGTGCTGCTGCATTATTCATCATGAATAACACAAATGATACTCATTTTATTTTTATATGATACGGCCATTAATTTATTTCCAAAATTTCAAACCTCTTGTTGAATAAAAACATTCTGATGCTTTGCTGTAAATGAACAGTCCTTCCATGTGGCCTTGGGAGGCAAGTGTATGTGAAGGTGGCAGCTCAAATTGTTCCTAACAGAGCCAGTTAATAGATTAAGGAAGGTCACTTTTAATAAACAGAGACAGATCATCCCACACTTCTTATTCACAGGTATGCCAAACCACATCAAAAGTTTTAAATAACAAAAAATGTTTATCAGATATTAGGATAAACAATAAAATGCAGTCAGGCAGAGTTCTTGTCTAGGTAGTTTTTCTTGTGGAAGTGTGCTCTTCTAATAACAACATGCATCACATTTGAGCTTACTGATTGCAAATGGTTTAATATTGCACTAAGCATATATTAATTGATGTCTCTTTGACTTGAAGGTTTATAGATAATTTTGTTGGGAGTCTTAAAAAAATAAGAAAACCTTGAACTTCATTATTTGCAAATTTGCTATCTTGTTATATCCTCTCTGGGATCATAAGGTAGTTCCTGAGAAAGCATGTTCCAAGATGGCACAAGTACTGGACAGTTGTGGCTCTAATCCCCAAGCATTCCTTCATACTTAATTATCTATATCAAAGAAAGAAGCACTCATCTCCTAGAACCGCCTTTGTCACGCTTCATTTATGCTTAACAGTTACCATACCTTAGGACATGAATATGCATAAGTTTATGTAAGTATAACAACTTGTGCTTTCATTCTGCAGATATTGACAACAGTGGGTATGTCAGTGATTATGAGCTTCAAGATCTGTTTAAAGAAGCAAGTCTGCCCTTGCCTGGTTACAAAGTCCGGGAGATTGTAGAAAAAATCATTTTGGTGACAGATAGCAACAAGGATGGGAAAATCAACTTTGAAGAATTTGTCTCTGTAAGATGTTCCCTCTGGATGTTTCTCTATTGTTTGATACCTACTGAAAATTAAGTGGTACAACTAAGTACTATTTTTATATGTAACTATTATTTTGAATTTTCTGTGACAACCTAGATTATCCTATATAGTTATTTTCTAATTTTTATCTTTCGCACTCCTATTTAATTTAATGGTTCTGATTTCAGCAGCATGTGAAAGAACAATAGTTGCAATCAGTCTTGTTTTCTGTTTCCTCCAAGGTGAGGGGAAGGACTATATATTGTAAGAACTATTGGGTCAGCCCTTGCTCTGACAAAAGAGCAGACAATTAGATACCAGGCTCTGAATGCTCTTAGTAGTGCTTTACTATGTTTCATCTCTATGCTAAAGGCTGTTTATTACTGGGAGTGAGGTACAAGTTTTCCCCTTCACTGAGCAGATTTCAAAGCTTTAGGCTTTTCTAAATGAGAATCACTCACTGGTGTGTTTTAAAAGAAACAAGAATTTAGCAGGGTGTTGGTTTGTGGGCATTTGGGAATGACTATGTTTTGCTTTGAAGTTAAGAGTACTGCTGCTAATTGTGGAAGGTTGCTTGTTGAATTAGTCACTGATATTTTTTTCTGAAATTCTAAATATGCAATTATTTGCTCCCAGGTATGAACTGTGTAATAAAGATATTCACTGTGAAATAATATGTTTAATATCCAGTGTAGATATAGATATCCCAACAGTAATTATTTCTTTTTAGAACAGAATTCAAAGAAAGTCAGTCAGATTATCACTCACTGCTTATATGAATTAACAGTTATTTGAAGGTACAATCAATCACAAAATGCTTTCTATTTTTTAAATTTCAGATAATCCAGGAATTGAAAAGCAAAGATGTCAGCAAATCTTTCCGAAAATCAATAAACAAAAAGCAAGGTATTACAGCAATTGGAGGAACATCAGCAATATCTAGTGAAGGGACACAGCACTCTTATTCAGGTAAGAAACAATTAAACATGGGCAAATTTCCCATGGAGAAAGACTCTTTAAATTTGCACTACAGATAAAACAGAGCCTACCTGGAAACTGTTGGTGGTTAAAGCAAATTAACACAGCAAAAGCATGTGGAGATAGACAAGGTAAGTGTGGGTGATAGTTTATTAACTCTGTTCAGTTGTTGCTTAATTTCACTCTTAGTTGGACTTGGAGACAAGTTGGGCATCTGTGTGTGAGCAGAAGAGGAAAACAAGCACTGACATCTTCTAGGGGGAAATGGCCCCTTTGGTATACTTCTAGTAAAGTTAGTCAAGTTTTTGCCTTCATTATATACTAATGGACTCTTATTCCTCTATTCAGATAAGAAATGAATCCTCATTTTCATTTGCAGTGTTAACTAACATGAACTGACACCCCATTAACAAATCACCACATATCCTTTTTGGATGGACTGGCCTCCTCAGCTGTCTCTGCCATTACAGAATTGTTCACTCCTACATGGTTTTTGCATAGACTGTCTTACACCGAAGAAGCTGTGTTTAATATTTGATCTGTTTCTTTCTACCTCTCCCTGCTGCATGTAATTTAAGTTGGTAATTGTGCCTAATTGCATTGCAGCTCCTGCCCAGAGTGTGAACCACCTTCTAGGATCATATTGCAATCAGCAATATTGCTACTTTTTTGATTGACTTAGTCTGGAATTTGTGTGGTTTCAGATTGTGTAAAGGTTCTATATATGAGGAAGATTTACTTTGATTAGCCAAAGGTGGTGATATCCTCTCTTTCAGCAGGATTCCAGCATCAGCTATACCTGGTACATCCTCAAAGCAGGGGATATGCTCCATCCCAAAGGATGTCTGTAGGGCATGAGAGGTGATTCTGTAGATGCAATTTTATTTGTGGTGGAGAGAAGCAAACCCCACTAGCCCATGATTGGCCTGGCCTGGCCTCACCAGCCATCTCATTTATGAGGAGGTGAAGTGTGCTCTAGAATTGCACATTGTTGCACACTACAATGAAAAAAGTGTAATGAGTCAGGTGCTTCTTGAGGTGAGGTGAATACCACCTGTTTGGGAATTTGGATACTGAAACTTGATTGACTGTTATCCAAATAAGCTTTCTTAGATACAGAGTAATAAATTATGCACTGAACATGAAAAAGAATTTAAAACTGAGATATTAAACTTTTTAAGTTTCTCAAAGAGAGCTCAGCAGTTCAGGCCAGTCTCTGAAGTCCAGCAGAAGGCTGAATGAAACGCTGCATCTTAAACAAACAGTGCACGGAGTGAAAGGTTGCATATTTCACATGAGACATTTTCCTCTCTTCTTTGTAATTGCTGAGAAACTGAATTTGAAGTCAGCTATGAGGATACCTTCCCTATAATGTTCCTATGATTTTTATGTTACCCTTCAGAAAATCACCAGATACTTAGGGGTTGCAATGGAGAAAGGGCAATCTTTACTTACCATTTTTGTGTTCTTTCTCATTGGTCTGATTTTTTTAATAACTGGCCTCTGTGCATCTAAGGGGTTTTGTTGCACATTAACCCCTTTGACCCAAGTGTGCTGTTACTAGTGTTCATGGAAATGTTAATCTTTTATTTTAATGCTGTCTTTCTTTTCAGAGGAAGAAAAAGTTGCTTTTGTTAATTGGATAAACAAAGCTCTACAAGATGACCCGGACTGTAAGCACCTCCTACCCATGAACCCATCAGATGCCAGTCTGTTTAAATCCCTTGCAGATGGCATCCTTCTTTGGTGAGTCCAAAGCTATGAGAAAGAAATCTCAATGGTTAAATGCTGATGACAGTGAAATGATTTAGAAAACTTTAGACAAGCTTTAACATCAAAACACCACTCTTAAATATTTCATTCCGGGTGCAAGGTGGGGAAAATCTGTTTGCCTGTAGAAATGTGATTTTTAGCATATTTTCTATGTGATTCTGTGTATATGTTATAGAAGCAGTTTTCCACTTCAGACCCATAATTATACAGGCCAGATATGTGCAGGCTATTTATAAAGGAGATAATTAAACAGTTCATAAATTCATTACTTGAAATAATTAGAAAACTTAACAATTTTAAATATTTTTTAAAGTTACTAATTATAGTCATTAAATCATGGAATAGCAGGAACAGAAATCTGAATTAAATCCATGGCAAAACAGAGAGCATATAGTAGGTCCCTTAACTTTAGTATGCTGTAACTTTCTAGTTAAAATGGATTACTAATACTTACTCACACACCATGGTAACAAGGGATTAGCTTATTAGTATTGTTGTGAATTGGTCTTTGAGATCCATGTAAATACAAGGTACTACAGAAATGCAGTGCAGAAATACACTGATTATACTACACTTTTTCAATAGAGACCATTTAAGTTACTTTGGTTTACAGATTTAGACTTCTCAGGAACTTTCTTTGACAGTTATAGATATGAAGTATTAATTATAAAAGGAAAATGCAGTATCTTATCTGCGGCATTCTGAATGAATGTGCAATTATCTAATGGGGAGAGGAGATTTAGAGCATGGGGGTTTTTTGCTTTTTGGGTTTTTTAAAAATCTTGCCAGAAATATTTGCAGCTAGTTTAGTGTTAGTTTATAATCAAATAATATATTTGCTGAGAAATGGAAGTTTGAATAAACTCTTGACTTTTCTTCCTTAGCAAAATGATCAACTTTTCTCAACCAGATACAATTGATGAAAGGGCTATTAATAAGAAAAAACTCACTCCTTTCACTATTTCTGTAAGTACTGCATGGATAGGAAGTTGCCAAAAAATACAAATTTTTATCAAAAAAATGCAATCTCACAACTTTGTTAAATGATGATATTCCAAACAGGAAAACCTAAACCTTGCTCTGAACTCAGCATCTGCCATTGGCTGCACAGTTGTCAATATTGGATCCCAAGATTTGCAAGAAGGAAAACCACACTTGGTATTAGGACTCTTGTGGCAGATCATTAAAGTTGGCCTTTTTGCTGATATTGAGATCTCCAGAAATGAAGGTAAGAGTAATGCCAGCTTATAGCAATGTCAGCCAGTTGAAATTAGCTCAGACCACAGTAGCAGTGATTTCAGCTTTCTTTCAAACTTGCTTTTAGCTCTTATTGCCTTGCTCAATGAAGGAGAAGAGCTGGATGAGTTAATGAAGCTTTCCCCAGAAGACCTCTTGCTGCGCTGGGTGAATTACCATCTGGCCAATGCAGGGTGGCAGAAAATCAGTAACTTCAGCCAAGACATTAAGGTATGGAGTTATTTGCTCTCATAATCAAACACAGTGGTATTCAAACACACAAGGCATAGAAAGAAGTTATCAGATCAGAAGAATTTAGATACAATAGTAATCTGCTTTCTCTGGCTGTAGGTTTATCCTGTGTTTTTCAACACTGAAAGAGCATTATTTTGATCTCTTCTATCCTATTTAGTTGCTCATCCTGTGTGTTATCATATCATAGTGAAGTGAAGTGAACATTTCCAACAAGCTGATAGTCAAGGAAGTTCTAATGTTGTAAGATGGCTATTAGAGTTATTTAGGATAATTTGCACCACCTTATTAGCTGCCTAATAACTCCCAGTCACTGCTTTGCTGGTATATCAGCTGACTGACACGGGGGCTGAAAGACTGACTTCCTTGGGGCAGTTGGCAGAGCTGCATAATTCTCTCTTCAGACATTCTGCAAAAGCATGCAGAGCATTGTATTAGCCCAGCTGATGAGAGAACACAGCAACTTTTTAAAACTGAAAGCAAAAGAGGAAGATTCTCTAAAGTTAGATCTCCTTTCATTGGAGAAAATCATGTCCTTAATTGTAAATTACATCTTTTCAAATGCTACCAAGAAAGCTGTTATTAAAGCAGACTGTAACTAGGGTTTTATATGAAAACAGCTACTATGGTAAAAATATTATATAGTGTTTAAGAGAAGTGGTAAATACTAGAACTAGTAGGGGTTTATTTTTTCTTCTAGTTTATTACTGCAAAATTGATCCTTTTTGTGGGTAATCCCATAAATTTGCCCTGAATATCTTAATTACAACAGTCTAGTTAATATTCAGCAGAAAAAAAATAACTAGCATTGTCCAGAATAATTAGCAGCTATTCCTTTTCTCTCTCATCTGGCTAAGTAAGTCCTATGTGAAACAGGGTAGTAAAATGGCTATATGACTTCATCCATATTCACTGAAATTAGGGTGCTGTATTCTTGACTCCTATAGCTTTTGGATTGGACTATTAGAGTAATAAATGTCTAGGAAAGGCTACATATTTGCTGCCTTTTTTTTTTTTCTTTAATATTACACTGTTTGTTTTAGGATTCAAGAGCATACTACCATCTGTTAAATCAGATTGCACCCAAAGGAGATGACCTTGAACAATTGCCCATTAAAATTGACTTTACAGGATTTCATGTAAGTATCCAGAAATGTAAAAATAGACTGGAATTATCTGAGACCTCTGTATATGTATCCAACATTCTGGTTATCCCTGAATCTTCTTTTGTGTTCTAACATGTCCAAAAACTCAGTCAGATTCCTCAGTGTTACAAAACCTTAAATGAGCAAAAACTTGAAGAAGTTCTACAGTGCTGTTGAAACAGTATAATGCATCCTGCAATGTAAAGTTTGGAGCTGTGTTTTACTTGGAGTAGTGTATATTGATTTTTCATTTGTGTCATCCAACATGACTATTACAGGATCCTGTTCAGTTGTCCTCTTCTGGATTTCAGAGAAGAAAAAAGAATAGACTTCACAAACCATTGTTCCTTCCTGTGACCAAATAGCATTTAGAAATAACACGGGCCCTTCCAATAACCAGCAGGAAAGTGTGGTATCCATCAAGCTTTAAGTTGTGAAGGAACAGAGGGTCTAAAACCAGCCTACACTGATGTGAAAACACTTGTCTAAGCTGCTTCATAATGCCTGTTGGAAGGATTATTCTAAGAGTGCATTTGATACAAAGTTGAACTGCATGCCTATATACCTGTACATATCAATCAGAATCTAAAGTACAATCTCATTATTCATTATAATCTTGGAGCCTACATGCAAGTTTGCCTACATGTTTTAGTTCTCTTAAATTCCTTGTTTGCTATGTTTGCTCTTGTTTGAGATTTTTTGAGAGTGAGAAGAGTAGAAATTGATTTTTATTTTTTCCGCGTAATTTCCTACAGTTCACATGATCACGTTTTGCAATGAACCAGTATATTACTAATAAAGACCAATGAGCAAAACACATAAGTTGCCAACGATGATTAAGAGGAAAAAATATTAAAAGGACAGCAGGTCTGAAGCATTCAAACTCTTACTGATGGTTTTGGGCATCATCTGGAATTACTGTGCTTGAGAATATCAGTTTAAAGCAGTGATGGTGAACCTTTGCTACATTTAGGATATACAGTATGGGAATCAACAGCCTGGAAATGGAAATACTAACTCTACACTCCTGGCTGCAGTTGCTGTGATTCATAAGGAATGCTGTGCTGACAGTCACAGAAGTGAAGGACAGTAGAAGGCAGAGGGGAATTGTCATGGGCTGCAAGAGCTAGCTCAGGCATTGGCAGAATGAGGGAGGAACTGACATGGGTCATTTAAAGATTTCCCTACCTGACGATTGGTAAAATCTAGTACTAGACTTAACTGTAAATTAACTTTTGTTTGTTTTTCTTTTTAGGATAAAAATGACTTGAGGAGGGCTGAATACATGCTCCAACAGGCAGACAAATTGGGCTGCAGACAGTTTGTAACTCCAGCAGATGTGGTTGCAGGCAACCCTAAGCTCAATTTGGCTTTTGTTGCAAATCTCTTTAACACATATCCAGCCTTGCACAAGCCTGACAGTTCATCTTATGATGTCAATTTATTAGAAGGTACTCAACTTTCTAACTATACAGAAGATAAGAATATTAGTCATTTCTACTTAGGTATTCCTTCTAGGTTGTGATATAGGATCCCTGTGTGCTGGTGCCTGTGTTTACTTACTAGCAGCCAATATAAGCCTTAGGAGAAAACCCTAATAGTGTGTATATTGTTCACTTGTGTTAGCCTGACCAAATGGTTATTCCTGAATAACCTTCTGTCATTCATTTGCAGTAGCAAAAACTGCCCTCCTACTTTCCTTTCAGTTTTCCATGCTTCTTTCCATGTTATTTGTATTTTAGCTGATGTACAAAATCAAGCTTTTCTTTGCAGTGCTATATTATACAACTGTAATAGTCTTTAAAAGTATTTTTCACATAGTGCATTCAAATATATATGTGTGTGTATTAGTTTGTTGCCTTTTAATATAGGAAACTTTTTTTTAAAAGGCTTTGTATCAGCAGCCTATATTAATCTATTGCATCAAAAGCCTATATAGATCCTGTCGTATCAGGGAATTCAGCCTTTAACTGTGCAGTTCAGATCTCTAATGCCAGAGATAAAGGGATAATTAGTAACAATCTTTGGCTGTTGCCCTTGCTGTGGACCAGCTAATCTAGGATAATGGAATGGCTCCTGCCAGTGTATTTCACAGTTGTTCACTGATCTCAAAGGAATGTGAGAATCAGGGGTGCTGCACTCGGGAGAATCATCAGCAATGTTCACATAGTCCTCTGCACTGCCTTCTTGTGCCTTCCTCTTACTGTTCCTATCAGGTTTCTTTTCCATCTAGGTGAGTCCATCTTCCTTTGCTCCTATTTTTTCATAATTTGTCTGTGCTGCTGCGTCCCTGTGTCACAAATCTTGTACCCTTCAGTGCTTTCCTGTTTCAGGCTTCTTGCTCTTCTAGCTTCAGCTGGGTGCCAGCTGTGATATGATAGAGGTTGTAGAGCACAGAACATTGTCTTCCCTTTTCAGCTGTGATATCCCCAGTCACTGCAATCCCTGCTGGCCAGGACAAATGACTGAAGGAAAGGTCTGCTCTTCCTCTGCTTCAGTTTTGTTAGTAATATCAGCTGTTGGAAATGTATACAGGAGCTGTGTAGAGGTGGAACATGTTCAGTTCAGCTTCTCTGCTCTGAAGATAAAGTTGCTGGTGTGATTTGAAATACTGAAAACTTGGTTAAATTTGGAAGAGTTTTCAATGGCATGGGAAAAACCAGTTCAATTAGTTGCTGGACTTTCCTGAAACATTTAGATGAGATCAAAGTCTCAGCCAAACCAGTTTAAAAAGTAACAATCAGCTGAATGCTAGACTATGATTTTGTAAGGACAAATACTGGCCAAATTTAACTATTTACAGTATATATTATGGATAATGGATAATCATGCCAATGTTATTTGTTCAAAGAAAAGTAGATAACTCATTTTTGCCCTCTAATTGCCATGGTGTCAAGTAGATCTAAACAATCAAAATAGTTTATTTCAGTGCAAAGACAATGTTAATGTTGGTTTTTTTTCCTGTTAGTGTATTATTTGTTTTCCATTAAGTCCTGTGTTTATACTGATGTTTTCTCAAGCTAGTGATATAAAATATGACATTGATTTCTTTATAGTTTCATCATAGATTGTCTGTTGAAATCTGACTCATAATTTATAATGCTTTCCTGTTTTGCTTCATGAAATGCAGATTTGACCCCTCCTAATGTAGGTACTGTATTTAGTACTTTTCTGTACTCCATAAAAGTGTTTATTCTGCAATCTTTCGTTCTTTTTTTTCCCCTATTGTTTAATCATCTCTGTCCTTTTCTGGTTGATTTTTTGCATTGTTCTTACATTTTTCTATTGTTTTAATATGCCGTCATAAATAAAAGAAAAGGAAAAAACCCCACAGCATATAATATGAGGGCAAGAGTTGCAGTAAGTCAAATGCCATACAGGTATTTTGGGGGGGTTAGCCAGTAAGGGCTTTCCATGAACCGAGATGTCAAGCTGTGGGTGAGTAGAGCTTCCTGAAAGTCTTCATTTTTCTGCATAAATTCCATCTTTTAAAGGACTGTCCCACCTGATGGGTGTGATGGGTGTGGCTGTCCTCTTCAGTTTAATGCTGTGAATAAACCCTGATAATACTGGTGATGAGCACTGAAATATGGAGAACATATCTCTCAGGAATACTGACATAGCAAAATCAAAATTTGATATTGTGTGGGGGTGGAGAAGACAGTCCTGAGCTCAGTTATTGCACCCTCTTTGCATGATGCTGCTGATCCAAGGAGCCTCTCGCCTGTGGCGAAAGCAGCAGTTTGGAGTCAAAGTCATGCAGAAAGCTGAGCTCTTGAGAGGAGGAAGAGGAGGGACTTGTGTCCTCCCACTTTTCCTCCAGTGTAGATGTCCTCTGCTGTTGTTTAGATTACTGGCAGCCTTCATGGCTGTCACCACCAGAGCGTTAAGTATTCCCACTCAGGCTGGCTGAACTTCGGGTGCAACTGTATCTTGGGTTCAGTTGTATTCTGGAGATAATCTTAGGTATATTCGGAGCTCGTTGGATTCTTGACCCCCTCCCTATGGCTACTTTCCGCTCAGTTCCACAGTGTAATGAACTCAGAAAAGAGATGGCAATAAATATAAAGGATACTACCAAATTTGCTCCTCTCTCTTTTGTGTAGCTCTGCCCCCTTTCTGCAGTTTTCCAATGATTTTGGCTATCTGCTGCACCACTCAGCAGAAGATATGCTCCTGATAGGATCACAAGGTATATTTTGAATAAAAGATTAGAGAGAAAAAATTGATCAGTTCTCAGCCATCTGGAAAATTTATGAACACTCATGTATTGCATGATAAAGGGATTTGTTTAGAGTGGCATATTAAATCTGGTATGCTGGGTTTAGTTCCTGGACTCCCACTTTCCGAAAGAGTCCTCCCCAGCTTGCATGCTCTTGCTCCTGTTTGGCTACTTTGGATTCTCCTGACAATGTTAAGCAAGCATTTTAAAATCCTCAGTCTGAGTGCAGTTGCTGAGTATCTGTTTTTGTGGCTACCTTATTTTTAGTAAGAGTTCACTAAATAACCTTGGTACTGTCTTTGTAATGGATAAGTTTTCCTAAAAGCACTTTGCAGTCAGTATTTTAGGTACTGCAAATCAACTCAAAGCTTAGTAACTATAAAATCATTTAATGAAAGCACAAGGCACTTGCTTCAAAGTACTATCATCTCAGAGATACTCTTTATAAAACTAAATTATATATAATTCTTGAGTTATAATTGTTTTTTAAATAGAAAAACTGGTATTTTTAATAACTTTGCCACAAAGTGGGATTCTTCTTTTAAATTTTAATTTGGCAAGAAATATGTGAAACAAAACTCTCTGATGACCTTGCAAAATAGTGTTTTTCTTTGTTTCTTCTGTTTCATCAAGCTCTTTGGTTATTTTTACAAGTAAATATGTGAAACAAACACTAATTCAAATTGCATATGGAAAAAAATCTTAATTTAGAAAATGTATCGGTAAGATGAGTATCAATTATTTCATAATAATTGGAAAGGAAAGAACCTGGTAAGGTGGATGAAACTTTTAAAATAAAGCTTACTTTGTTACAAAGTGCAAACTACAGCTGAAATTTCTGAAGTCCAGAGCTTGTTGTATAAAAGGGTAAGAAACCTAGATTAAAATGGTAACTTCTGTCTAAAAATCAATGTTATGACATAGATCTAGGCACAGAAAGATAAAGAGATTTTCTTTCTAGTCTAATGGTAAATGTATGTTTACACAAAAGCTTCATTTTAGGAAAACATTCATTAGTCTGTAGTCAGCCTAGAACTGCAGTACTAAATGAGACAGTTTTCATGCTATTTAAACCTCATTAGACAAACGTGGCATTGTTACCCTCTAAGGAGCAAACAAAAACAGCAAAGAAAAATCTTGCTTAGATATTTGTGCTTCAGTCTGGAGAAATCTGCTCTTTCATTGTTTGGAGAGGTTTTCTCCCTCCTCAGTGTCTTCTCTGTTTTCTTAACTGTGGATTATCAACCCAGGGCAACAAAGTGATGAGGTTATTCCAAGCTCACATATTCAGGCTAAATATTTTCTCAAATGCTCCTCTTTGATGCAAGAGAAAACAGCTTATGCAGCACTGATTAACATGTAGATAGCCACAAAGATGACGTTAAAATTTAGGTAGTGTTTTAGTTAGAAAATCAATGAATTATTGCTAGCTGTAACTTTATAGAGAAAGAGAGTTAGGTTAGGCCTCATGATTGCAATAATAAAAGCAATCTAAGTCAGGAAAGTGAAGGTTGGGATTTACTTGCTAATGAATTTTTTGCAGTTCTTGTAAGTAGAATTGCTGCTTAAAACTGTGAGGATAACTGGCCTCCCTCAGCAGTACAAATAGCTTCACAAATTTAACCTATACAACACTGCCTCTCTATGTTTTCAAGGCAAAGCACACAAAAAAAAGACATCTGTTGCTGTGGGGAGGCCCTTTGCAAGTTAATACTGTCAACTTCTGTGAGAGGAGAGTGGAGTTGTAGTGCCTCATGTGTTAGTACTGACTTTTAATAAAAAGATGTCATTTCAAACAGATCTAATGGTACTGTTGCATGCAGTTTCCACTCATTTTAGTTTCAGGAGATTAATAATCATCTCCATGATATAATATTTATGTGAAATAGAACAAAAAATTATTTCTATATTTTTTCAAATTGTATTTACTCAGATAAATGTAGTCTAATAGTACTACTCCCTGTAGTGCCCCCGCCCTGTGCCCAGAACTGAGCAAATCTGAATTGGATAGGATTGCCTTGTAGTATAGACTACTGTTTGGGAAATTATGAACTCTTTTTGGGGTGAGAGGGGAGTGGTGGGGAATATGAGAAGCATTTAAACATTGCTTATTAAAGTGTTTTCTCCAATAACTTATATAGAATTATATTTGTCACCATAGGAGAAAGTAAGGAAGAAAGGACATTCAGAAACTGGATGAATTCACTGGGTGTAAGCCCATATGTTAATCATTTATACAGGTAAGATTTTTTTTTTTAAAGAATGATTTGACTTCCTTTGGGTGATGTGGGAAGAAGAGGGGGAAGTTGTACTTCTACTACAATAGTGATTTCCAGGTTTCCACTTCAAAACTGGATTGTAGGACCACATTAAGCAGTATCTGACTCAAATATTCTAGTCATAATCTAGATCAACTAGAAAACCTAAGAAGGTTTAAATCCTCCTCCCTCCCTCATTTGTACATTGAATGACTTCTTTTACATTTGAGATAATTGTGTTTTCTGATGCATAACTTTTTTTTTCAATAGACTGTAAGAAGCTCTGTGGTGTAGTATTCCCTCACATGAAGAGCTTTATAACAAGCTTTTTAGGTGCCTCTGGTCACTTTCAAGTTATGCCAGAAGTTGATGCTAATCCTGTCAATAAAATATGAGGTTGAGGGAGCAAATGGGAACACTTGCTTGGATGTATATTTACTAACTGGTTTCATTATTTCTGTTTTCTGACCTCTGTAAAGTGATCTGTAGGTAGCTTAACATGGAGAATTTAATTTATTAAGTACTGATTGGGTATTATCAGTAATGCAATATATAATGGGAAAATAATACTACTTCTACTATTCTTTTTCTGCAAGATAATTTCAATGGTTTTGATTATTCTTTAGCAAAATATATCTGTAGGCATCTGCAGATAAAGCATGAGTATTTAATATTTAGGAAAGTCCTTAGAGAACTAAAAGTAGATCAATAAATTAAAACTCTTTTAGCAGCTGTTTTGTCTATGCCTCCCCTATGAAAGTAATTATTTCTTTGAAGCCAGTGGCTGAGCTTGCTGCACTAAGGTTTGTGAAAACAATAAAATTAAATGCAGAATTTGGTATATATAATTGCAGGAATCAAGCAATAGAATATAGGCTAGTTGCTTTACAGAACAGCACCAGAGTTTATTTAAGTGTCTGAAATTTTTCAGCAACTTAATTACACTGTGAAAAGTCTCGAGTACTTACTTTCATTGTCAATCTGTGCTTTTTTGCTTACAAACGTTGTTTTGCTCTGGTTTAGTGACCTTTCTGATGCTTTAATCATCTTCCAACTGTATGACATGACACGTGTACCTGTTGACTGGAGCCACGTCAACAAACCTCCTTACTCATTACTGGGTGGCAACATGAAAAAGGTGGGTGGATGCTCTGGGTGGCAACCCAGCTTCACTGGCTCCCATTGTGCTGATGGCAGTCTGTGTTGTCAAGATTTCTGTGCTACTGAGACAGTCCTGGGGGGGAAAAAAGGAAAATCTCTTTTTCAGATATTATCCCAAAGAGTAAATAGCAGTTATAGCACATATCACCATAGTTTCTAAATGTGGAAACCTTTTGGCAATATTTAATTGATGGCCTGGCTTGGATCTGTCAGTGAAGGCTTCAGGCCTGACATGGCTGTTGTTGCTGGATGCTCCTACACTGTGAGGCATTTCCTCCCAGAGCAGTTTTACATGCTGCTCAGAGGATTTGGGCAAGACTTGCAGAATCCAAACTTTCACTTAGTTTTGTGATTGTTGTGAAGCCTGAAATGTAGAGGACAAAAATTACTGCCTGTTTAAGAAGAACACATTTCAATATCTTTCAAAGTATAGTTTTGATACAAATATATTTTATTCACTGCTTTAATGGAAACTTGGTTTTCTCAGATATGGAAAAAATTATCATTGAAATCTTGCATGTTTGCATTTATAGTAAAAATGGTGTTATTTTAATCACAGTGTAGCTAGACTGGAAATATTTTCTAGCTTCAGATCTCACTGCAGGTAACTGTAAGCCAAAGTAATTTAAAATACCTATAGATTATAGATCTGTATAGAAATATTAAGGTGTTTTCATTATATGCACACAAAATTTATTTTTAGATTGAGAATTGCAATTATGCAGTAGAACTTGGGAAGACAAAAGCCAAATTCTCACTGGTTGGTATTGCTGGACACGATCTAAATGAGGGTAATCCAACTCTGACTTTGGCTTTGGTATGGCAGCTGATGAGAAGGTAAGTTAGGTGCAGTATATGATAGATGTGTATATATGTGCCTGTGCATGTGTGTCTGTATACCAAGGCATATTAAATATAGTGGTCAGGTCACCCAACTGGTATTGTAGAGAACAATCTCTAAATATCCCTGTTCTCAAAGGTAAAATTGTGTTTTGTAATTTTAAATACTGTGCAGTGATTGGAACCACAATTTATAGCAACAATTGAGACTTTATAAACTAGAAACTGAATAAAATTATAAATCCTGCAGCAAGTAAAAAGAGCTGAATCTATGTCATGTTGATTCATGTATCTTTCTGTAAATATTTTTAAAATCCAAGGACGTGATGATACATATACTATAGAAGTTAAATGGGTGAAAAATTGTAGGCCATCACAGCTATAGTTACCTAAGTATCATCAAAGCAAAATCTTGCTACTGTATTGAGCAAGAAAAAATAGGTATAAAGTGATTTCATTAAGGAGTGTTTTATTGCAAATGTTTTCCTCAAATTAGTTTTCTTAGACCTATCCTAAAACACTTAGTGGTTTTTCTTCTTAGACTGCTGTGATTCAGTTTTTTTTCCCACTAGGATGGTAGGGAGCCATTTAAACTTAGAAAATTATGATGTACTAAGTAAAACAAATACATGAAGATGTTCCAGTAACTATTATGAGATTTGGGATAATATTTTATTCTTTCATTCGGTAACCATTGAAAAAGTGCTTTCAAGTATGTGTAGTTTGTAAGGTTAGGGTACCTTGCAAAGAGGAGTACTTGGCATTGTTACTGTGATGAAGTCATATTTTACCTTTTCTTACAAAGAAAAGTTAAGCAAAGTTGAGTTCTACCACTGATTTTAACTTGGTCTCTTGTTCTCTTTATTGAAGGTATACTTTGAATGTACTATCTGACCTTGGAGAGGGTGAGAAAGTAAATGATGAAATTATTATTAAATGGGTGAATCAGACACTTGCAAAAGCAAATAAGAAAACTTCAATTACAAGTTTTAAGGTAAACAATTTTATTTGCTTTTCTTTCCATGTATAATAAGACCTGGGATTTTAACCTGATCTGTTAACGATTTGGTTTTAACAGCAGCTCTCCCATCAGCTAGCAAAATTGTTTATGGAAATATTTCTGACAGTCTTAGAATCTTCAAAAGTATTTTACAAATCCCTTGACAAATAAAAGAAATTATAGTAGCTACAGTAAGATAGAAAACAAAAAGCCCAACAGCAAAGAAAAGAAAAAGAAGTTTGAAAGTTCAAAGGGGCTTCTGTCTGAAGTTATCAGTGTTTGGGCCTGGCATGTTGTATATTTTCCAAGCGATTGGATATAGGCACCCTCATGCTTGTACAAATAAGAAAAACGATTTTGGAAATACCGGGAGCAGATGATCACTTTTCCTAGGAGCTGTTCAAAAGGATGTTCTCACGTATGACAGAGCCGGGAGAGGGAGCTCACGGTAACCAGCGACACCTTGTGTCATCCTTGGCTCTGCTGGAGTGCAGCAGGCTGGGGAAAACAGGAGCTGTTCTCATTCAGCAAATAAAAACAGATTGATAAAGAAAGTTTTCCTTCCACATTATTTAAGTGCTCAGAACGAAAGAACACCTGACATATGTGTGTCAGGTGTGTTATTCTGTGTGAATCTCTTGCTCTAGAAATGGCTGATTAATAATTGCACACAAATATAACATTCTTGTACAGGTTTATTTTATAATCTGAAGCAATTAGGTCTGTGGTTCAAAACAGGAGAATCTAGCAAGTTAAATATCTGAGAGTTCACTATGTTACGAACTTTAATTAGGTAAGCATTACTAATCAAAAAAAATTAAGTAAAAATATTTCATTTTCACTTTAGAAGGTAACTCGAGCCTTCCTTTTCTTATGAGGTTGCTGCTTCTCTTATTTCTACATAAATTGTTATAATGGTGGTATTAAATAAGTTGTAATTATGACAAGAATCTGTCCCAATATCTTTCCTTTGGTATGCCTGTGTTTTTGAGGGGACATTGTGTTTTTAAAGTCATTCAAATGGTGTTTTTAAGGTAATTCAACTGATGGTTGACCAATGAAGATAAGGAGATACAGATGTAAAGCGACACTATTCAGTATTCAATTTTTTACTACTAATTTTTTACATTTACATAAATATTGCCTGTCGCTGCTTGGGTTTTGAGATTACTATGGCAAGCAGACCATAGAGAATGCAGAAGTACCTTATATTTCACTGTGGACTGTGGAAGCCTAGCTCTATTGTATTGCCATTAGTTCAAACAATAAAAATGATAATGGTGTGTCTTATGGTCTTGGGGATGTACTCCATGGATATAATACCTTGAAGCAGAATTATATTAGTATTTTCAGATGTATAATTAGTATGATGGCTCTGTGGGACATTCCTGAATTGGCAGTCATGGTTCTGGTGACAAAGGCAGCTGTGTCCCGTGGCTCATGCTCAGCCACTGCAGGGCCTGAGCCAGCCCCACTGGCACCGGCTGTGCTTCCTTGAGCATCAGCAGCTCCTTCTCTGCCTGGACAGTTGGGATGGAAGGATTGCATCCATTGCATTGAATGGAAGGATTCATCTAAGAATCTCTCTGTATTAAATATGAAACATAGACTGCTCACACTAGCTCAGAATACCATTGGAGTTGAAAAATTATAAGAAGAGTAAGCCATAAACTACTGAGAAAATAGTTCCATGGCAAGAAAATATACATATGGGAGCCTGTAAGGATCTTTTTGTTGTCTTGAAAGTCTGGTCCTTAACTTCTATTAAAATTCCCTTCCTTCTTTAGGGCTTAGGGAGGGAAGTTTGATGAAATCAATTTAAACTATTTGTGCAATAATGATACCAGCACAGTGAACATTGTAATACTGATTGCAGAAAAGAACATTAGCATTCATAAAGGGTGAGGAAAACCTTCACACTATGAAGTAAGAAAGCAGGCTTCTATCTTTCAGTGTGTATGCAAGATGTGCTGTTGGGTTTTTTGCATTTTGAAGATGGAGTAATCCGAGCAGATTCCTTAAATTAATCTTATGAGTCTTTTTCTTTTAGGACAAATCAATTAGCACTAGCCTACCTGTCCTAGATTTAATAGATGCCATTGCACCAAAAGCAGTTCGTCCAGAAATGGTCAAGAGAGAAGACCTTTCTTACCAGGACAAATTGAATAATGCCAAGTAAGTTTTAAATGAATGCTTCCTAATTTCCTGAAATGCAGGAAATGCATGAATTCACAGTGTAATGCATGATTTACTAATTTATTAAGAGAAAGATAACACTAATATTAATTATTTTTAATAGAATATAAATTCTAATGTTGTTATTCTAGTGTATCTAAAATATGAACTCAAATTCTCAGCTGATATGACCTACCACCACTGCACTGTAATTGATTTCTTAATAGTCTGCCATACCTCATTGTTTGTGACCAAAATAAATGCTTTGATACCCAGTAGCAAAATATCTGCCAGTACAATTGTCAGAACATGCTTTCTTCACAATAATGGATGTTTTATGTTAGAGCCTAAGTACTGTTAAACAGGCATATCCTGCTATTGAAATCTGGTTCTGTTGTTGCGAATTTGGACATATTAGTAGATGACAGAAAAATAACAATATTTGTTTTCTCTTGTTTTCCAAGGTATGCCATTTCAGTTGCTCGAAAAATCGGTGCTCGTATTTATGCACTCCCAGATGATCTGGTTGAAGTGAAGCCAAAAATGGTGATGACAGTGTTTGCATGTTTGATGGGAAGAGGACTGAACAGAATAAAATAATGCAGACATGTAATACAACTTTCTGCCACGTTAAGCACAATGAATGCCTCGCAGTTTACAGAGTTCGGAAACTTAGCATAAGATGAGAAAAATTGTATGCACAAATATACTCATCAATTACCTTTTAATAATGTGTTTATATTAGTTAATTTTCTTCAGTTTCATAACATGAATTATTTATGACTAATACAGAACATGCTCATTAACAATTTGACATTATAGATTTGTATTGCTTGGAAAAACCCATGTGAATCAAGCTCCATTTGCATTAGTCTCCATAGCACTGTAAGAACCTGCATTGTTTTACATATGTTGTTTCAGGACCAGTTAAGAAACACTGTTTGATTTTTGTGGGTGTTACTTACATGTAGTCATACAAGTCTCAAGGTGCATTCCAATCCTGTTGGATTGGACTCCAAACTGCACAGAAATTATCATCCTTGCCTTATTCTTGGAGAGCTTAACTCTTGTCGGAGCCAATGAGAGTCTTGTCATTGACTTCAGAGCAAGTAAAGGCCTGTGATAATGTCTGGTAACTAATGAATACTGATTAAACTGATGAAACTTTTTTTGTGGGAATTATCTTTAAATATATGTAGTAGTTTTGTTCTGTCACCTAGTAGAAACTTTTACAAAACATGTTGTATGAAAAAAACAGCAATAGAAAGCAGAACTGTCCTGTCATTGCTAGGTCTGCATATGTGCTAAGTTTCTTGGTTGCACTAAACAACTATTGGTTGAGGTTTTTTTAACCTCAAATAAAGTATTGTATTAAGAAAACAATAAAGAGCTGGCTAGTCCACTATGGGATTTCTCAGTACTGTATTGCATTTCCTTATATATCATTCCTTTGATTTTTCTAAAGTGTGTATCAAGTGTGCAGAGGTTTTGCGTAGAAAAACAGGTCTGGATGAGATGAAATCTGTAAATTTTTTCTTAGTAATTTTAAAGTGACTATTTGTACTCCTTTTTCATCAGCTGTAAATTTTCACTTATCCTGCTGGAGCTGGACATTTAATAAAGTTGTTACTAAAAGCCAAACAATAAGAAAACTAAATCAAAATTAAAGAGATTATTTTTTAAAGTATGAAGCTTCTGCTTTCTCTCAGGTCCTGAAGCCAGTCCTAAGTGTGGCAGAACCCGAGAATCCTGATGAGTGAGCAGATGGACTAAGTTTTACATCTTCACTATTTTACACGCAATATAGCAACAGTAAAGGATGCATCCATCCAGTTTCCATTACATAACGGGGGCTGGAGAGAATTAAGGGCTTGGATGTGAATCCATTTGCTTCTGCCCTATTTACTGGTTTACATTGTTGGGACAAGAATTGATTTACTTGGTTTCTATTCCCAGTCCAAGATGATGAGAGAGTTCCATCCAGAATTTGAGTTCTGGAGACAACTCAGTCCATCGAGAGAAGGCTAAATGGAGGCTTACTCAGTCTCTATACTGTAAGAATAAACAATTTCTTATTACATTATATAATCCTGAAGTACTGTATTTACCTGCCAGACACTTAGTAACTTACTCCATAAAGGCCAGTATTTCCTATTTTATAAACTATTGCTGTAAGTGTTCAGAATTACTTCGACGTTGCTTTGAGGAAATTGAAGTGAGTTTTCAAGGGCAACCCTCTAATGGTGTGACGAGCAGGGCCGCAGTTACTGTAGCAGCTGGGAGAAAACAGATTTAGGGCAAACCAGCGGCTGCTGCAGCGTGCGCGCTCCGTGTCCCAGCGCGCCGCTCCTCGCAGGCAGCCCGCGGCCCCCGCCCGCCTGTGGAGAGAGGCAGAGCCCCGCTCCGAGCAGCGGCGGCGCCTTCGGGCCGCGGCCCC
>VWYP01017759.1:330904-370998 GCA_013400435.1 Pycnonotus jocosus | reverse complement strand
GGTCTCGGCCGCTCGCTCCGAGGGCCCGGGCCGGGGCTGGGTGTCAGCCCTGCGCTGCCCTCCCCTCGCCCGGCGTGCGGATCCCGCCGTGGTGGGGCACAGCGGTGTCCGGGCCCGCCGCCTCCCGCCGGCCCCTGGGCGGGAAGGGGGGCACGGGGCCGGCTCTTCCCGCGTTCCTGAGGGGATTCGGTTTGTGTCGGAGGGATCTGGGAGGTGTTCGATATTAAAAGAATCTCTGAGTAGCGAGCTGTAGTAAAACTGGGGCTTATCTAGCCATCCCCAGGGTAACCGAGACCGGTATCCTGCGATTTGCACCATTGATGGCCGATCGGAAGAGATCTGTCTTTCTAAATTATGCTGCTTGCTTTAAGCCTGTATTTAGTTACCTTTGAGTCGAAACGTGGCCTTAAATCAAACTGATCTTAAAAGGTTTGAAACGTTGGACTCCAAGGTGCACTGGAGTGTGTGTTGGTGTGCTGCACGGCTCTGCGTGCTTGGGCCGTAAGCACGGCTGCAGGAGCTGAGCTGGGCTGTTCTCTCGCAGAGCTGCTGCTGGCCCCGAGCTTAGGTTAGCTCACAAACCCAGGCTATTTCTGCAGTGGCATTCGCAGCCTGGTTAGCAGTTTTGCTCTGGGACTCTCGGTGGTGGGATGCCTTGCACCTGCACAGCCGGTGCAGCCTGTCCTGAGCATCAGAGGAAGCCATGGCTTTCTCTCTAACTATAAACAGAGGTTCAGAGAGCTAAAAGGCTGCATAACAAAAAAAGTAATAAACCCCAGTTGTCTGTATGACAACTGGTTCAGTACTCTTAGTATATATTTTACTGTATTCTACATATGCTTCTACATATAAGTATTCTACACTCAGATCTGTCTTGGCCATGGTCTGTGTTGCAGAGTAATTTGTTACCCTAGAGACAGTTTCAAAAAGCACCCGTGCTTTTGTGTGTGTTTATTTTGTTTATGGAACTAAAGGGGTGGATTAAAGTACATGTCTGGTGCTGTCCTGAAGAGACATCTCCTGAAATATTTTTAGTTTTCTCCCTGATGAGAGAATGCTTATCTACCGTGACTTCTTAACTTGTCTGATACTGTTACTGTAACTGATGCTCAGTTACTGTTGTCAGCTATGGAATAGTGTCTTGTTTGATGGTAGCTGGCAATTAAAATGATCACATG
This sequence comes from Pycnonotus jocosus, assembly GCA_013400435.1. Lineage (NCBI taxonomy): Eukaryota > Metazoa > Chordata > Aves > Passeriformes > Pycnonotidae > Pycnonotus > Pycnonotus jocosus. Next base: position 369,820 of record VWYP01017759.1, on the reverse strand, counting down.
CTTTTATTACTTTATAACATGAGGTGATATCTCTACCTTACTTCTGCAGGTGACTATTACATGGTTAAGAAACTCTTAGAGGAAAACAGCTCAGGTGAAATGAACATAAATTGTGTGGATGTGCTTGGACGAAATGCTGTTACCATAACCATTGAAAATGAAAACTTGGACATACTACAGCTGCTTTTGGATTATGGCTGCCAGGTATCCAACAAATGTTATTAAAAATATTCAGTGTAGTGATATATCTTCTTTGTTAATCTGTCAGAATTTGGACATAAGCACAGTCTGCCTTTTAAGCAGTTCAGTTGTTCATGTAATCATGAAAGTGGCTTCTTCTCACAAGTTGACTTTTCTAGTGGGATTTTATTGGCATGGCAAACTTTTAAGTAACATTTTCTATAATATTAACAAGTTTGAGTTTTATTTTAAATGTTCCTACTGCTGCTGATATAATGCATGTATTATCCTCAAGATAAAAAGTACGTAGTGTGAGCGCCTTACATTAAAAAGTGTAAGATGCAAAAAAATCTCTTTGTTACTGCTGCTTTTACATATGATTTGTTTTCTTTACTTAGTCCTCGGATGCACTTTTGGTGGCTATTGACTCAGAAGTGGTGGGAGCTGTTGATATTCTACTTAATCACCGACCAAAACGATCCTCCAGACCAACCATTGTGGTTAAGTGTTGTTACACCTTGATTTTTGGTTGGGGCTGTGAAGGCTATTGCTTTTTTTGGATATCTGTAATATTTAAGACAATGTTCTTAAATTCTGCATCTGTAAAGTGATAGAATCTAGACGCCAGAGATTATTTTTGTAACCTGTTTTGTCCTGAAAGCTGAAATACATTATTTTGATTTATCACCTAAGGAATCCTGTGGCTTTTTACCTGCCAAACTACATGCCTAGTTCAGAAGAGAAAAAACCTAGTGATTGTGAATCTTTTTTTGTCTGTTTGCAAGGTAGTTAGCAGCCTTGACTTATAAAGTGTTTATTCATGTATTGAAGCTTCATAGATTTCCAGAGGAAATCTATAAACATCAGGCCATCACCTTGAAATTAAGCAATTGAAGCTTACCTTGTCAATGCTTAAGTACCAAAGAACTTTGGAAAACACAAAAAGGAGGTGGAGGCAGGGAAGGAATAAGGTGTTGTGTAACAGAGCATAACACATTCAGGATATTTTTTCTGCACTTCAATAATAAATACAATAATTTTTTCACAAACTAGAGCAAAATTTCTAATATCCTGTGTGTATTGGAAAAATAGGCAGTATTTCTATGTAAATTAACCAGAAAAGTATCTGGGTCTTTTATTCTTTTATAGTATTTATCTGACAGGTGTTTAATGTTGTTACATACTTTTCTTTCTGTTTGTGTTATGAAACATTGGAAAGGATTTTGAAAGAGAAATTCTTGGTTGAACAGTCAAAAACCCCTTTACATGTAGTAGAACTGTAGGTCATAAATTTAGATATTTCCTACATTTTATTCCAGAAATTAATGGAGCGCATTCAGAACCCAGAGTACTCAACAACCATGGATGTGGCACCAGTAATTTTAGCTGCTCATCGAAACAACTATGAAATTCTCACCATGCTGTTGAAGCAAGACATATCATTACCCAAACCTCATGCTGTGGGCTGTGAGTGCACACTGTGCACTGCCAAGAACAAAAAAGACAGTCTGCGACATTCCAGGTAAGACTTTGCAGTCATAAGCCACGATAAAAAGATTCTTAATTTTCTGGTATTGCCTGGGTCAGATTCAGTATGCTTCCTTTTTCTTTTTAAGGTGAAGTTTTATGAGTGGATTCCTTTAATATATTGTAGTTCTTATTGTGAGAGATGATAGTTCTTGGGGATGGGTTGAGCCTAAGAAGGTTAGTGGGAGGCAGTGGCTTTTTTCCATTTTGGTTTTATACTTTTAGTCACTGTGCATAGTCATTGTGGGCCTTATCTTTCTACCAGGTGTGTCTCAAGCATTCTAGCTACCTTTGGCTTGGGGCCGTAGGGACTATGCAAATAATTTTTTTCTCAAGTTAGTTTAAATACTTGGGGGTTTGTGAGCCAGAATGAGGAAGTGGATAATTTTGAATCCTGTTTCTCAGAGTGTTTATGTGGCATGGATTGATGAATGCAAACTAAAGAAAATTTTCTTTCTTTTTTTTTCTTTTTTCTTCTTTAGTATTTTTGAAAGCAGAAAGCTTTTTAATAAAGATTGAAATGAGGAGAGGGATGTAGCAATCTGGTAAATATTGTGTGGTTACCTTGAGAACATATTTGAGGGTTGAATAAAATTAATTATGAGAGAATTTGGATGAAAAATCACAGAGTTCAAAGATCATAAGTGTACTGCAATTTCAATACACAGTAATTATTGCATAGTTACTTCTGTAACCTGTATCCAAAACACTGAAAAATAAGAGTAGTGAGAGGATTTGAGGTTTTGGTATTGAGCTACCATAGGCCACATTCTGGTATCCATCCTGTTCCCTATATCATTAACTTCAGTATGAGAAAATATGTCAGGGTACCCAAAGCAAACAATAGAAATATTTGAGACAGCAGTTCTTAATTTAATCTAGAACTTTTGCTGATGTACTGATAACAGTGGAAGTAGTGAGGAAAAGAAGAGGGAACTGGTTTGCCTGATTTTGGGTACTTAGGGGTTCTAAATATGTCCTATATCTTCCAGGACGTACTGCAGTTTATGCTTATGGTGTCTGATTTTAACAAACCAATTTGTTTTGTCTTTCAGCTGGCTATTTTAGGCAAACATTTGGAACAGGTTCTGGTTTGAAGCTGCTAATGAAATAAAACATCTTTATTGTGTTTGCTGTTCTGTCACAGATTTCGTCTTGACATTTACCGGTGTTTGGCCAGTCCTGCCTTAATAATGTTGACAGAGGAGGATCCAATCCTGAGAGCTTTTGAGCTTAGTGCAGACTTGAAAGAATTAAGCCTTGTTGAGGTTGAGTTCAGGTAGGAATTGAAAACACAAATCAGTTTGAGTATTTTTATGAAATTACAGGTGTAGAAATATGTATGCATTAGAAAAAGTTTACTCTTAATTTTTTGTAAGTGGAGTGTTTAAACTGATAATTAGACATAAAAAATAAACAGACATAATACAATTTATGCCTTATTAGTAGTCATTTTGGCAGTTTAATTACTTTAAATAACTTTAGGTATAGATATTTCAATTTGTGTTGTTGCACCAATAGTTCAGATTTCAGGTCTACTTTCCAAAAATAAACAGAAATTGTGTGAAATGCTGACTTTCTTGAAGATCACACACCTGTTAATCATATCAATATCTCATTAGAGCTTTGCACTTTTTTTCTGTATCAGGGTAGAAATATGCAATATCTTGTTTATACAGACCTTACTCATGTTGGAAGTTGTTTTGGGTATTGTTTCTTAATTTTGCTCATTCTAAGACTTTGAAGAGCACATACGTGTATATATATAAAATATGCATATGTGTGTAGAGGACTTCATGCTGAAAATGCTCTATATGATGAACAAATGCTCATTGTAATTTCATGTTTAAACAATGCAGATATTTAACATTTTGTAACTGATCAGCACAAAAGCTTTCCAAGAATGTGAATGCAAGTGTTCATGTAAGGCAAAATTCTACCTTCCTAAACAACATGTGATTTTTCTGCATTTTAGCTTCCTGTTTTTCTTAATAAGAGTTCAATTGTTGCATTTTTTTGTGAAACAACTTGGCATTGAAATGGACTGTGTGCAAGATGAGACAAGGAAATTGTCTGGTTTCTTTTCATGTGTTTAATACATTAATACATAATATTTAGTGAATAGACTTTAGTTTTTCAGATGACAGGAATAAAGCAGAACCCCAAACAATTTCCTGTCCAATTGGAAAGTCCAAGTGATTATTTACCAGTACCATATTTTGTGACAACTACGCTTTCTCATGTCCTGCAAATAACTCATGACAGAAGAATGTGTATGCTGTAAGTCTGCTTGCCAGATTTTCTCTAGTGATCTTGCAAGCTAAATAGAAATGGAATTGTCATGTTATATGGTGAAAACTACTCAGAGTTGTCTTAGGAATGCTTGGACCTTGATGTGGGGCTTCTGGGGTGGTTTTTTCTGATTTGTCTTAACATAACATGCAATCCCAGCCAAAAATGGCTAGTTCATGATTTAATGGAAAATACAGGACCAGTGTAATAGTACATACTGCTTCTGTGTGTTTCAGAAATGATTATGAGGAGCTTGCTCAACAGTGCAAAACCTTTGCTAAAGATTTACTTGCACAGGCACGGAATTCCCGGGAGCTGGAAGTGATTCTGAATCACACCTCCAGTGATGAACATGTAGACAAGCGGGGATTGTTGGAAGAGAGGATGAACTTAAGCCGCTTAAAACTTGCAATCAAGTATAATCAAAAAGAGGTTTGTCTTTGCAGTAACTTGATAGACTTTCCATATCATATTTTTCTAGTAAATAATTACTTTGTTGTTCTGCCTCTGGACACAGAAGTGGAAATAAATTTGCAGGAGTTATAGAACAGATGGTACTACACAACTATCAGTATGTGAAACAGGGATGCTGCAAGATACTAAATGATTCTTCAGTGCTTACTGTGGAGGTGAATGTAGTATTTTCTGTATTGGAGTATAGGCTACTGCTTTTTTATGAACAGCTCTGGTAGTGGTAATTATTTATTCAGTTCCTCATTAAATCCTTGCCTAGAGAGGCATGGATCCTTAGGTGCCAAACATGATTTATCATCTTCTCACTGGTCATTCACTGCTCAGCTTTGTCTCAGGCCCTGCCTGTGCAGTTCTGTAATTAGGTTGGACTTGTGCTGATATAACTGAATAGCCCCTCTGTTCATAGGGGCACTTTTTATGCCATCAATATGCAACTTCTTCCATACAGTAGGTTATTGTCATTTTTGTCCCTTCATAAATTATAACTCCAGTTTTCTGTGCTGGAAGGCAGATGGGTATTTGTGGGATTCGGGTACAAGGACCAAGGACAGTGTGCAAGTTTCCTTTTCATGCAAAATCCATTTTTAGTTAGCATTTACAAAAGGTATTATATAATTCTGCTGTTCTACTTGTCTAGACTTAAACTGTTTTGAAACTGTTGAAATACATAGCAATTAAAAGTCCTAAGCTGTAGTTCTGGAATGCCCCACAACCAGCATTACACATTTCTAGCCTGCACTCATCAGGCACACCGAAGTATTTTGGTGTTCCTCTGGGATTGAGCATAGCTTGCTTTTACTACAGGGCTTGGAAAATAACAAATATATATAGAGAAAATTAATTTTTATTATGCAACTTAGTGATGTGTGTTAAGAAACCTGAGAGTGATTCCTTGTTTGTTTCTCCCACTCCTCCCCCCAGTTTGTTGCCCAGTCCAACTGCCAGCAGTTTCTCAACACAGTGTGGTTCGGGCAGATGGCCGGCTATCGGCGCAAGCACACCTGCAAGAAGATCCTCACTGTTCTCATGGTTGGCATTTTCTGGCCAGTTCTGTCCCTGTGTTACTTGTTAGCTCCTAAATCTCGAGTAGGTCGAATAATTCACACTCCTTTTATGAAGTTTATTATTCATGGAGCTTCATATTTCACATTTCTGTTACTACTTAATTTGTACTCCCTTGTCTACAATGAGAATAAGAAGAATACAATGGGACCAGCCCTTGAGAGAATAGACTATCTTCTAATAATATGGCTTATTGGTAGGTATGATTTGAGTGGATTGGATGACAATTGCTGAATTGATATAAAAAATTGCCAGTTTAGTGTTACATCAGCAGTAAGTCTTTCATGACCAGTTCTGTAATGCTTGATTGGAACAGTAGTTCATAACAAAATTTGGACTTGCTGTACAGCTGGTACGTGGTATAAAGATAAATATATATGTTGTGTATGTTTATGTATGCATGCTCCATCTTAGTCTAAGAGATTAGAGGTGTGCATTTACGTTATGCTTGTTTCAAAACACAGAAGCAAGTATTGTTTTCCCGTCTTATGGTTTTCTATTTCTGTACTTCATTGTCACCAATTATCCTAACTGTACCAGAAAGGCTGCATGTCACTTCTGGTTGATGCTGTAGAGGGAGCACAGGTATAATATTTGTTGAGTTCTCAAGAACTTTGGTTGAAAGTTCATAGCTTTTACCTTGTTTTCAGTTGTCTGGCATGTGATTGTTTTTACATTAAAATTTACATTTCTTAATATAAAGTAATTAGATATGTATCATTTGTTTCATTGGACTTGTAAAAAGCAGTGATATAGTAAAAAACAACACAGTTTTTATCTAAGTAATTCTGAGGGTGATTTATTTGATATTTTAGGGTGAGAGAATTTTTGTGTAATGGTGATTCCTTTCACAATTGAGCTGTATTAAAACTGCTGAGCAGTTCTTGCAGATTTTGAAAATATGTAATGTCTCCCACACAAACACAGGCAGGTCTTTAAAGAAACTTGAAAACTTCAAATTTTGAGTACAAGTCAGATTCTTCCTTTGCTTTGAAATTAAATGTTATAATTTTGTAAATTCTTTTGTTCCGTCAAGTCTGCTGTAGACAAAGTGTGTCATTAGGTGGTCTTGGTAACTTTAATTAAAGGCTATAGAAATACATCTTTTCTGCATGTAATATTCTAATACAAATTTCAAGTAGGATTTAAAAATTATATCTAAGCAACATGATCATTAAAATGGGGTTATTATTTTCCTGCAGGAATGGTGTGGTCAGATGTTAAGAGGCTCTGGTATGATGGTTTAGAAGACTTTTTAGAAGAATCCCGCAATCAGCTTAGTTTTGTCATGAATTCCCTGTATTTGGCAACTTTTGCTCTCAAAGTCGTTGCCCATAACAAGGTGAGCACCAATCTTCACAGATCCAAAGCTCCTCTGGGGCTGACTGAGCAAGTATGATTTTAGTAAATTGCTGCAAAATACCTGAAGATGTGTTACATGTGATGTGGTAGGGTGTTGTGGTTAAATGTACAATGTGCAGTGCAGTGCAGGCTTTGGGCTCTCAGTGATATTGGCCATGGGGTTGTCAAGACCTCAGGTCTTGTTGCACCTTGGTCTTCAAAACACAGTTGATCAGGCAGATGGGAGTCCAAAAACACATCATGACATGTCCAAGCACTTGGGACCCCCAAACAGAGCTATTGTCTTCCTTGTAAGAACTGGCTGGTCTTCCAAATGGCTTGGTCTTTGTTTAGGGAAATGCATCTCATCAGATTGGGCATTTGAGCTTGCCTGATCCAATACTAAGCAGAAAGCTAACAGTATTCTCTGTGTTTGGACTGCCTAGTGCATTTTTGTTACAGAAAGTTTTATTTAGCTTTTGATAACATACACTCAGATGTCATAAGTGGTGGACTTTAAATTGGTTTTTGCTTGGTGGAGTTTTTTTGGTTGGGGTTTTCTTTGGCAGTAAGGATAAAAGCCCTGAGACCATAGAGGAGCCTTGTCTTGTCTCTATGAGAAGCCATCTGGATTTGATTGAAAATACGAGTTTTGAAAATTATCATTGCCATTCTGTTGCATGTGTTGTTAACCACACAGCACATGGCAAACTGCCAGACCAATTGAATGTGAATATTACAGCAAAATCCAAGCCAGTGCAGTAGCACCATCACTGTGTCTTGAAAACTGCAAGTTGACAGCTGTCTGGCAGTTGGGAGGGAAATAAACTGCTTCAGTTCTTCCCTACTTGGTGTTTGGCTCATTTCCCTATACTAGCATTGATTCAGAGGCTGGTAATCATTTGGAAAGGAAGGCTCCATTTCTTGGAAAAAAACTAGCGGGAGAATGCCACATTGGGCTGCTTTCCCAGCCTTTTGCTTTGCAACCAGCATGTCTCTAGTAGTAGCTCTTTGCTGAGACCTGTTCTTGCCAGTTTAAATTGCAACCTTTTGGAAGATGCAGGACTCTTGTCCTATACAATAGTCATATAATGGGGATTTTTCCCCTTTTATATGGCCAAATTTATTTTTAGAGATTATAAACCATATAGAAAACCAAATTAAAATGTTCAGTTTGTATCTTCGGTCCATTATAGGCCCCCAAACTGTAAGAAATAAAGGAAGACTCTCTGTAGCAGAGGATTTGTACATGTGCAATTGCAGTGTGTAACAAAATATTTACCCCTATTTCGTGCCATCTTTGTGCAGCAGCTTCTCTGTGTTATTATAAAGCAGCTGGGAGTTCTTGGTGTTTGAATGTCCATTTTGAGACAGCAGAAGTGGTAATACAAATGCTGAATATTTTCAGCCAAACCAAAAGTTAGGAATCTGTGGATATTCTGTGAATAAGTTGAATAGTAGTACTTAATGGATAGTACCTCAAGGAACAGTTTACTTGTGACTCCCGTTCTCTGTAGCCATTCATAAAATCTGTGGCAGGAACCCCAAGTCATAAGTCTTTCCAAAACTGGTTAAGATCAGCTGTCACCACATTGCAATTGCATGTGTACATTGGTTTTCTTTGTAGCATCTCAATGCTCTTTTTGACTAAGGCCTATTATACAAAGCAATGCACATGTTTATAAAGTGCCCAAGTCCCTGTTTCAATAGACTGTGCAAAACAGAGCAGAAGTGAAAGCAGAACAGAAAAATAAATGGTTTAAACAAATGAGTAGCTGAGTTAGGTGTAGAATTTATATTGTCTGATTTCTGGCTCCCTCTGGAATGGCTTTTAGAATGCCTTTGAAAAAGGCATATCACACCTATGAGTGATAAATGTTAACTTCTTCTGTGCTTTTGCCTGGTTTGGAAATAGAAGTAGGGAGAGGTGTATGGATACATTTCTGTATTTATGATGTTAGTGATCTCAACCTGTCCTTTTTTATGTTGCAGTTTCATGATTATGCTGAAAGGAAGGACTGGGATGCATTCCATCCTACCCTAGTGGCAGAAGGTCTTTTTGCCTTTGCCAATGTTCTTAGTTACCTGCGTCTCTTCTTCATGTACACAACCAGCTCCATTCTGGGACCACTCCAGGTGAATATTATTACTTTTTGAAAAAAATATTAAACCTAATTTGCTATCAAGAGTCTTACTGAAAATAGGGAAAAATGTTTAAGTAAGAAAGTGAAAAGTAGAAAGAAGTAATACTGCATTGAAGTTATATTTTTAAAAATTAATCTCTTATGTAAAATATGCTGATTCAGATGGGAAAAGGTGAGAAAAAGAGTGAAAGACCTTGTGTAGTTCAGTTAATGTATTTTTCCATGATAGCTGTTCCTATACTGTCTTTTTATTTTAATCTGTTTTAAGGTTAACAGAATGCCTGAGCTTTCACAGTTCAGAAAGTATAAGGATCAGGTTCTTCCTGTAAAGTTTTATGCAAATAATTGCCTTAGCTTCTTATCTCTAAAGAGATAGATGAATAATTGTGTAACAAGGAGGAGTAATCAAAAGCCTTTCTGTTTATGTCTATGATCTCATTGAAGCTGCACCTTGAGTTGTGCAAATTGCTTTTGTTTGAAAACTATAAATCTCTCAAGAGTATTGAAATACTCACCTATTTATTGCCAATTATAAGGGAGAAGAGGTTGCTTCTTGCTTGCTATTTGTTGGAGCCTTCCAGTAATGATGACAGTAAAACCTCCCACATTTTAGTTATCTAATTATCTAATTTATACATTTTAAATGGAAATGTGCTTGCACACTTTGAAAAAAATACTAAAGTCTTGATATTGCATTAAGCATTAGGGTTGTACAAATTGATTGAACATTGAAGTCTCTCCACATTTTAAAGAGATTCACTGTTTAATGTGCATATTTATTTATGTTTCACAAGTTTTTCATTAGGAGGCTGTGTTATGAAATTTTCCAAGTAAATAAAAACAGTCAACAGTCACCCCATTCAGAAGCACACAGGAGCTTACGTTATTACTGCTGGCCAGTAGGGCCGGTGCAACAACTCTTACAGTATTTTCTGAAAGTAGGTCACAAAGTTCAGATGGTGGTAATCAAATATGGCATGGAAACCCAGCAGTGGGGGCGGGGGAAGGCAGCCACCGTGTTCTCTTGGCTCTTAGAGTTATTTTTAAGCCTTCAATTACTTGACTCATTGGCTAATAAAACCTGTTATAATCCAGATTTGTAAATTGGCTGTGTGTGGTGGATTTTATTATTAACAGAAGGTGGAGTAGTACTGCCCTAGATGAAATAATTAGATTTCAAGTACTTAGAAATTGTAAATACTTAGAGAGGGAAAGCATGAACCTATGAAGAAAGCAACTGGCATTTGGGATGGGTTATTACACTGTCTTCCAAACAAAATAGTTTTGGGCAGTTTTCACTTTTTGTGCATTCCTGTTTCTTCTACTTTTTCTTGGCTGGAACCATGTGTTAAAGGGAATATGTTTAGTTGTTGGGATTTGGGTTGGGTTTGTTTCATTAAAGGGTTGGATGTGATGAAACAGTTGGATGGGGAGTACAGTCATCCTCTGAGCAAACGTGCACAGAGTTGGTGCAGAGTTCTGCCCACAGCTGCAGAATCTCCGTGACCATTACAAACTGTACGGACTCCTAATGTGCTGTGCTGCAGGAGGTACTTGGTGAGTTCCCAGCAGCAAAGGAGGGAGCAGGAATTCATCTCCCAGTAAAGCTGTACTTGCAAAACCTGACAGTTGTGCTGCAGTTCTGGACTGTGATTTGGTACAGATTTTGATTCATATAGGACCAGGCTTTCACACACTGATTTATATAGATTAGATTTGCCCAATCCTACATTACATATATTTGCGTTCTTTATAATGGTAGACTGTTCTGAAGAAGCTTGTAGGAAGACTAATTAAATTATATAAACAGTTTATGCTGTGTCTCTGTAAAAATTTGTGCTTATGTCAAAAGCAAATCAAGGTCTTTCCTGTGTTGGAAAAAATCACAAGCATATGATTGGGTTTTTTTAAAGGTGCTGTATTTCTAATGTTGCAAAATTCCGTATAGATTATTTTGAAATGGAAACTAATGATCTGAATTTACTATCACGCCTTGTATACTTTATCCTTCAATTTCTGTGTGCCTACACACATGATAATTTAAAATCATACATAAAATGTGCAGTGAACTAATTTTGTATTCTGCAGATGGGGTTTTTTTTTATAATTAGTGATAAATGATTCCAAATGTTTTGATTAATTCAGTGCTCTTCTTTTGGCACTTTCTATGATGGCATTTATGTTCAAATATTAATCAAACTAAATAAAGTAAATCAGATATTTAATTTACTGCTTTTGTCTGTTGACCTGTGAGTTATTACCATTAGTATTGCAAATAAATAACAAGGTGTACATACTATTGCTTATGGTTATTTGGAGGATATTAATTTTTCAGATTATGTTATAATTACTTATATAGTCTTTTTAATATCTAGAATTTTTAGCTGCAAAAGTACAAGATTATCTCCTAAACTTAAGGTCTGTTTTAGCATATCAAAATTTAATGTAAATATTTAAAATGTAAATAATTTTTTTGTTGATCAAAGGCTGAAGGAGACAATACAAATAAAAATAACTACATGTTTTACTAAAATTATAAATAAATCTATTTCACAGATTTCAATGGGGCAGATGCTACAAGATTTTGGAAAATTTCTGGGCATGTTTCTTCTTGTCTTATTCTCATTCACGATTGGATTGACCCAACTTTATGATAAAGGATTTACTGTAAATGAAGAAAAGGACTGTGCAGGCATTTTCTGTGAACAACAGAGCAATGACACATTCCATTCGTGAGTTTGAGATCTATAAAATACCTGTATTGTTTTAGCCTTTAATCCATAGTAATTAAACAGAACTGGATTTTTTCACTGATCCTGAATTTACATTAAACACTTCTAGTGTTAGGTTTACCTAAGCAGGTTTTTTTCCTTGTTTCTGTAGGTTTATTGGTACATGCTTTGCCCTCTTCTGGTATATATTCTCCCTGGCACATGTTGCCATCTTCGTGACACGTTTCAGCTATGGTGAAGAATTACAGTCCTTTGTGGGTGCTGTTATTGTTGGGACCTACAACGTGGTGGTTGTGATAGTATTAACTAAACTCCTTGTGGCAATGCTTCACAAAAGTTTTCAGCTGATAGCAGTAAGTGGTGTCTGATTAATTACCAATTACCTGTATCTTTGGATTTTATGTGAATTTCTTCCTATGATGTGTAAACTCATGATCTGTAGACCTCATGGATAAGCTATGTATGTGAGTTCATATTTTTCCTTCAAATAAGAAGTTTCTATTTATTTTGATTTAAAAAAAAAGGTCATTTCCATGTTGAATATGTGCAGGGCTTTGGCCCACTGAGAATTGATGACTTTCTTGCTACAATGGCTGTTCAGATGCTGCTTTTGATACGTGTGGTGCTTTGGCATTTGATCTATGGTTATGACCTTCTGAATTTTATACCAGATGAAAGATGTACTTCTTTTAATTATTTATTATTAGAATATTCAAGCAAACCTGTTAAAATACTATATAATCTATTAAAGTGCTATATAATCAAAATTAAATAATAGTCAGTTTTTCAGGTATGAGAAAATTAAACTTACCAAATAACCTATTAATATTTCTGCTTCTTTTCCCTGTTAATGTGTCTGATGTTTTAGAATCATGAGGATAAGGAGTGGAAGTTTGCTCGTGCCAAGCTTTGGCTTAGCTACTTTGATGATAAATGCACGCTCCCTCCACCTTTCAACGTTATACCCTCTCCCAAGACTATTTGTTACCTTTTCAACAGTCTCAGTAAATGGATCTGCTCTCATACATCAAGTGGCAAAGTGAAACGTCAGAACAGCCTCAAGGTGAGGAATGCTTGGGCAAGCTCTGGGCTCTGCAGCTGGAAAGTGCTGCTTGCTGAAATGAAAATGCAGATTGCTGCATGAACTCCCTGTCAGGAGGTGAATGCTACTAAGATAAATAGGAACTACAGAATAATGTGTATTGCATCCAAGATAAATAAGTGTTACTTATTTCTACTTAAGTAAGGTTTTATTAACTTCTGGTTTGGGAATTTCAACCCACTTCCCTCCAACTCCCAATTCCCCCAGAAATAGTCTGAAAAAAAAAGCTTTGATTGAATGAAAACACCCAGAAACCTCAAGGAAGTATGTGCTAATCTCAAAAATTGTGAGGTTAGAACGTTCTTTGGAGAAGGTAATTGGTTTTAAAAATACTACAGAAGTGTCAGAGTAACCAAAAAAAAAAAAATCACTGAAGCCTCTCATTGTTAGGGAAGGAATTTTTTGTTTGTTTATTTTATAAACATTTTTTTGTACCCTGCAATTTTGCATACTAGTTTTGCATCTTGCTGATGAAAATAGCATTGGATAAACAAATTTAAGCACTTTATGGAATTTGCACTGAGAGACATTCAGGGTTATAGAGCTCTTGATTGCTCATGGAACAATTACCAAGCCAGGTAGATAAAAATTTTCAGTTTTGCTGGTACAGCAGATTATAATTTAATTTGGATTTTGTGGACAATTCATATGCAATGTATATTTGTGTACATCAGGATGTGTTTAAAAATAGCTTTGTTATTTTGTTCATGTTTCTTCTCTGTAGAATTGTATACAGCCTTTAGGGCTCAAAAATGACTTCCATAGTGAATATGTTATGTTTGCTTAAAGGAATGGAGAAATCTGAAGCAGAAGAGAGATGAGAATTACCAAAAGGTGATGTGTTGCTTAGTCCACCGTTACTTGACTTCCATGAGACAGAAGATGCAAAGCACAGATCAGGCCACTGTGGAAAACCTCAATGAGCTGCGGCAGGACTTGTCAAAATTCCGGAATGAAATGAGAGACCTGCTTGGCTTTCGAACTTCTAAATATGCTATGTTTTATCCAAGAAACTAAGGCCTAACTTTTACACTAAAGGTGTGTACTTTTAGATACCCATAGGTGAAAGTGTTGGCCTAATTCTGTTGCCAGATCATATAGACAAGAATATTATTGCACAAAAATACATTTGAAAATGCATTTGCATGAGTTGCAGCTCGGTGCCCACGTGGTCGAAATGAATGCAAAAACAGATACGTTGATTTTCTTAACCTCTTAATCTTGGTGTGTATATAAAGTTTGTATATAGGAGTTTTTTAAATGTTCCTCAGACTGTCTGTGGCTGTCAGGTGTTAGAGCTTCTTAACTAGCACAATGTGTTTCTTTCTCCTATTTTTACTGTTAGTTCTTTTTGATACTTGTTTTTCAAGTTGTGGGGGAAGATAGCCTTTATTTTAAAATGAAAATGCAGCAGTTTATTTTTAATAGAGAAGTCAGATAAAGAATAATAGAAAATTTCCAGCACAGTTGGAAATTATGTATGACTGTAGGTTACAGTGCATGTGAAGACTGTATGGCTCTAAAAGAGGCAGTTCTAGTTTTGTACCTTAACACTGACTTAAACTAACATTTAGAGAATACAGCAAATCAAATCATCAAGACTTTTCACTTTTGTGGGAACACTGACATTTTGAACACAAAATAGACCAATCATTTCTTGAATGTTTATGGTTACATGTAAGACAATCTAACCCTGCTTGGATTTTTCAGCAGTGCCTCAATAGTACATTTTAATATACATGTTAGGTTTGGGAACAGAATTTAAAAATTAATCTGTGAACATTTAATGTTTAGTATCTTGGGTTTTTAAAATCTAGATAAATTATTTGAATTATTAAAGCCTGTGATTTCATGAAAATGAGGTGGAGCACATGAGTGCTATTGTTTGCAGTGCTGCACAATTCCTGTGAACCATTCTACTCTTCTTTCTGTGAGGTCATTGAGTCTTGTCATTGGAGAAATGAACTTTAGAAGGGTCTGCTTGCACAGGTTTTACATATCCTACTTTTAAATTTGGTTTTCTTTTTCATGTTTTTTACCAGAATTGTTGCCAAGCTAGACTTTTTTCTTTTATGTCAGGTATACTGTGTTTTGTGAAAATAGTTTATCTGACTTCGCTTGCAATGGACAGTAAGGGCTTTGTGGATTTTCTGTGCTAGAGGGTCCCATATGGCTTTATATGCTTATATATAATTCAAGCTGACAAACTGTAACTGAGAAATGTGAGATTCCTGTATTCTTAATTACAAAGTAAGTATATTTATGACAGCTAAAGGGTTGATTGACAGTTTTGCTGTTCTGATGGTGCTCTTCTGAAATGGTTGTGTGTCCAGAAGGCGCAGGTAGCCATTGTGGTCTTTGACTACAGTTGATTTTGGAAGATTGACAGAGTGGAGGCTCACATGAATGTTTACTTTTTTGAAGGAATTCTTAAAAAACTCTTTCTTGTAAAGGTAATATATTTTCTGTACTATGAAATTATGTATTTCTGAACTAGGTTTTAATATTCTGCTTCCAGAAGTGTTAGAGTATGGAGGGTTTCTGATATGTGTTGGCTTTTCATGGGAATAGGAAGTTAACCTCCTGGTTCAAAGTGAAGAGAATCACTGAGTTTTGCATTTGGACTGAGATCTCATGTTTGAATAATGCACCAATATAAAAACTGTGTGCTGTGTATGTTATGTATATTCAAGAAAGGAAGCAAATAAAAGCTCTTTGAAAAATGTGGTTGTATTAATATTTCTCATATTGCAAACTCATTATGTATCACTTACCACACTGAAAGTATTTTCTTTGTCATGTTGAGGTAATAGGTTTAAGGAAGGTAGCTGGTGTTGATGTGTTTCTGCGTTTTTCCTTCTGGACCCATCCAGTTGGGTTCATTGAAATGGCTTCATGCAGTGCTATGAAGAGATGCTGCTTCCACACCAGCTGGCTTGGATCCTAGATGCACCATCAGGTGTTTGGCACTGGGGTGGTTGGTTCTGGGAACCTGGGAGCTTTGGCAGTATGAATGAGGGAGCTAATGGAGCTGTTTCTGAGTGCTTTTCATACACTGAGCAGAGTCCATCAGAGCTAGCTTGGTCAGTGCCTTGTGGCTCTGTGTTCTACTGCAGTGCAGATGGCCTTAGGGAGAACTGTTGCACTCCAAGGCTCTCAGGGGTTTTGGATTGGGAATTCAGGAGTTTTTACTTGTCACTGAAATACAGCCCTGCAGAATGAGAGAGACAGAAAGAAGTTTTTTCTCTGCCATACCTCAGTTATGTGATACTATACATCTCTGTTTTATTTGAATCTGCTGTGCTCTTCCAATCTACATGGGTACTAATCAGTACCATGTGCTCTGTACTCAGTTTTGTCTCATCATTTAGATTTTTCTAGTTCATGTGTGTTAAACATGCTCTTGCTTTCTCATTTGGCAATTTAATAGCGGCTGTTCCAAGGTCTCCCTTATGACACTGACAGAACAGTTCTAGACAGGCACAGAAACAAAATCTTACATATAAAAAAAAATTGGAGAAGCTTTACTTGGCTATAGGATTCAGTTTCTTTGCACAGACTTTTCTGCCAGTCATGAATCTTCCCTTTCATTTTAATGTCAGTTTTGTCTTAGGGATAACTTTACCTCAATAAATGAAAAATGGAGATAAAAATTTTCATGCCTTCATTTGGAGCAGGAATGTCAAAATCACTGCTTACTGAAAGTCGGCTTACTTTATGCTCTTGCTAAACTATTGTCTTGTTATTTCTGTAGAAATGATTTCAGAAGTTGTGATTAGATAACTTTGATTCTGTTTGGCTGCAAGTTGGATTTCAAATGCTTGAAATTTACAGTAACTACAAACTGGTTTAAAAACTTGTAACAGTTGTTACATGTGTTTTGTAACCAACTCTTACTTGAGAAAACTGGCACTGCTCTGTGTTCCTCTGTTCCCCGTTTCAGGCCTACTGCTCCCAGTGCATTGATTTGGGAAAGGAACTGGTGTAAAGGGAGTGTTGAGAAGAGCAGGCAGGAGCTCTCCCTACCTTCCATTTGGCAGACAATGAGTAAGCTGCCAGACCTTTCTTGCCTCCCTGAAAAAAGCTGCATGACAGATGGGCATGTCATCATAAATAAAAATAGATTGTTGTAGTTCAGGACAGCTCTGAGCATGATTTCCACATTGCTTTTCCCCAGGCTGCTGCCAAGAATTGCAGTGAGCACTGTGCTTAAAATCCCTTAGTCTGCACAGGAATTAATGCTGGAAAATTACAATTTCCATGTAAAAGTTTTAAAATTTGAAAATTACGTCTGCTTTGGAAACAAATGTTGCTGTTGGTTCCACAGAGAAGTGCTGTTTGGTTTGGTCAGTCGGGCAATGCAGTCTTTGAAGTGTGGCTGCAGCACTGAGCTGGATGTGAGGTGCCAGCACAGTCTCTTTGTACCTCTGTGCCTCCCTCTGATCCTTTTGTCCCCAGCTCAGCTACCCATGAAGTCTGGAGGAGAGGCTGCTGTGCTGCTGAGCTGCACTGTGGCACTGCCTCTTGGTATTACATGTGAGAATCCATCAATGAGGAGAATGCCAATCTGCATTCCCCTGCTAGAATAAGCAATGGTACTTCCAGTAGGGACTGTGTGTTTCATTAGTTTCCTGCCCCTGGTCACAGATTATCCAAAGAACTCTGGTCTGGTATTTATATATAAGGAAAAAAAGTATTTAAAGGGATCTTAGATTCCATATGCACCTTACCACCACTAAATTAATTCCTACTTTGTTCTTCTTACCTTACAGAACTTACCTTATTACCTTACAGAACTTAATAGTGACATTTACTAAGTAAATAGTCATCAGTGGAGAAAAGGATGGTGCTGTTTTACAGTTGTCTAATTCTTTGAAAAGTTCCTGTTCAGATCAATGATTCACTGACTTCCATGTAAGGAAAATCAGACCCTTAAATCAGCAAGGAAGTGTAGTGTCAGTACAATGTGCAAGGCCCAAACCATCAAAAGCATGTAAATGATCAACAAACAGTTTCTACATTTAGCTGCCCCACTTAAAAATAATAACTAACTAGTTGGTGTATGATTTAATCTTGAAATATTTTATTAAGCACTGATAATAATGCAGAAATCCATGTAATAAAACAACTTTAGAGAAAAAAGCTAAGTTAAACTGTGTTGTTATAAATATTGCACTTAGAATTCTTATTTTACATACAAAACTGCTTAAAAAATTGGACAGTTATAAATTACCATCTTCCAAGTAACTGGAATTGGTATGTTTGAGATCAGATGGCTGTGCTGCACATCTTCAACTTTCAGCCTTGGGAGGGCTTGTTCTCCTCTTGTACATGAAATGGATTTCACTTTCTGCCAGGTGTGCTTGTGTAGACAGGAGGGAAGGAAGGGTCAGCATGGTTGTACTGTTGGCAGTCAGTTGCATTTCCATGACTTCTGCTAAGTTAAAATGATTTTTCAAGACAGATGAGAGAATGCAGCTGCAGAGTTCAATTTTGACATGTTTTGTTTTTCAAGGCATTTAGGATTTTTGAGTTCTTAGTCTTAAAACTCATGACAAAGCTGTTGGGAAAGACTTTGCCTCTACCATCTTCTTCTACCTGGCCCATGATGATGTAGTTTAAACCTAGAAAGCAGAGAAGAGATTACAAGACAGAAATCTGGGACATCATTTGGTAAGTATAGTTCTTCACATGTGGTTTCTGTTCATTTCACTGTTTGTTACCAATGCCTTCCAACATTTTTTCCTTCCTACCCACAACATTTACTCCCTTACCCATCTTTGCCATGCTTTTTACACCACAAACTACAGTAATGTAAAAATCAAGCAGATACACAGCAAAGTGCCTAGTACGTAATTAAATATATAGGGGATAGTCTTCAAATGTAGGCTGTCAGGTGAGTCTGAGAGGCACTAGAAGT
The DNA here is from genome assembly GCA_013400435.1 of Pycnonotus jocosus. Lineage (NCBI taxonomy): Eukaryota > Metazoa > Chordata > Aves > Passeriformes > Pycnonotidae > Pycnonotus > Pycnonotus jocosus. Next base: position 351,046 of record VWYP01017759.1, on the reverse strand, counting down.
GCCTATCAGCACTGGATAACCCAACCACTGTCACCCAGGGTGGAATGTGTCTCATTAATTTTGAGTATTTTTACATTTTCTCAGCTTGAAGGTTAATGCCCTTAAGCAATTATGCACTTAAATCTTTTCATTCCCTTTCCCTCCCCAGAGATGTAAATATTTTCCAGATATATACAGAAGCATTCAGGCAGGGTGGACTTAATGAGTGGTAAGACCTGGCATTAGACAATTCAATTGGATCTGTGTATTTTATGCCTTAGAAGGGCTGGGCATTTGCAAGGTCTTGGGCTGGAAGGAATGGTATCACAGGGATATAAACAGAAAAGTTCAGATATTAAATAATGGCTCTTAAATAATTCATTGAGATTTAGGATGAGAAACAGAAGTGTGTGGTTTGGAGCCTGAAGACTGCCTAAAGGGAGAAAATTTGTTCCACCAAGGACATTATTATGTCTACCAGTGTGTAGTTTTCAGATAACTAAAGGCAAAAGCGAATCTGTGATCATGATTTTTCACTTTGTTACTGCCCACTTGGAGTTAATATGCTTAGGCACTGGCAGTATCTGGAATGATACCAGGGTTTTTTTTGCTTATTAAATTACTTTTTGTTTCCTGCTATGACTCGTTTATGTTCTCGTGTTCTACCTGTTTACTTATGAGACAGAGCTAAAAACAGTTTTATTTTTTACTTAGTTCCTTCAATAAAAATACTCTCAGTATTTCTTTTAACACCTTTACCACAATTAACTGGAATTTATGTTGGTTGATCTCTGTATAATATTATTTAAGGTAGCTTTTAGCAGTACTGGCTGTTTGCAGATATAAAGTGGGCTTAAAATTGTGAGTATTTCTTTAAAGCTGTAAATACATTCAGGAGATACACAACAGTGGAACTTGTTGATTTCTGCCATTTCCTGTGAGATACTGCTCTTCTAGGTTTAGCAGGCTGTTGTCTTTCCCTTCTAAACAACTGCATATAAAAACTAGCTCCAAAATACTTACATGTAAACACAAAATCTATCTCAGCCTCATCTGAGAGACCCAAATCAGATTTTATCTTATATTGTGTGGCTTTTAAAGAAAAAAGTTTTTGAAACTCCTGTGATAAACGTGAGCCTAATCCTTTTCCAGTAAAACAGAACAAATGCAATAAACCCCTGGATTACTGGTTATTTTAAATTGATTGTAATACTAACTGCTGATTATAGAAAAAAAACCCCTGGTAATTTAATTGATTTTTGTGGCCATATTTCACACAGTAGTTTTTATAACTGTTATCTTTCATAAACACACAAAGCAGTTATTACTGTGTACTCACCTCTCCTGATGAGAGGACACTGCTTACACATAACAAGAATCTTGGCACTCATATTCTTGCCAGCTTGCTGGATTGCTAAATTTCCCTCCTTATATACATTAATGATGGATATTGTTGCATGCAGACTGCCAGCCCGTGTTACTGCTGCGATTACAGTTCCAGTTATTACTAGAAGAAAAACATTTGATATATTTGGTACACTTTTATTATTTTTAGACATAAATTTTGAGGGATCATAAAAACTTATTAAGTACATTAGTTCCTAATAAAGAAATAGTACTGGGAACACTTACTAAAAATATGAATATCACTGCTAATAACTAACTCACTACTGTCAAATTTTGTGGCACCAAATACGAAATTTTTCTACAATGTGTCAGTCTCATGCAAGCCCAGTTCTCTGATTTCAATTAAACAGTACAATTTGATACTATTTTTAACGAGTCATTTTCAAACAGTAGAGATGTTGAATTGAAATTCTTCTAGCCAAAACCAGAATTCCCAACTCTCTGACACTCCCAGATGAGTAGCAGGGAATAGTTAATGCCCTAAGAACTAGATTTTGATCTGATGTCTGATACAAAGTTATTTATTTCTGCTAAATGTAGTTACAGATTTGACCATGGTATCTCCCAAAGACCTCTCAGTATGAAAACGAAGATACTTTCTTTTCCCTAGGATAACTAAATTAAGTGGTAAGCCATCTTATTTATCAAAAGGAAATGGTAATTGGTATTAACAATTTGGTTTCTTCTCAGGTCATCTTTTTAAATCAGATATTCTATCCTAGGATAAATTCAATCTTCAATTATCAAGTATGTACAGCCAGATTTATTTTACAAAACTGCATAATCCACATTTTGGGATTTTGTAAATTTGCACATTATCTTCCCTTAATGCAGAGCTTTTAATTAAATAGAATGTTCCAGTTCAATCAAGAGAGAACTGTGGATGTTAAAGTGCTGGGTATTGCAGCTATATTTCTTGAAATAATAAAATGAAATGCATGACGAAAGAGAAATAGTTATTTTCTAAAATCATAAAGTCTACAAATAAACTTAGAATAAATCATATTCTTTGAACAACAGATTTCCTATTCTTACTTTAGGATATACTTGCATTCACAGTAGCATATAAAGTATTTTTACTCTCACTCCTGTCACTGAAAAGACTGAAAAATGTCAAGTACTTGACAGAAGATAAGAGAGAAGAATGTGATTTATTACTGTGATGCTAGAGGAAAAAACCAAGCTTTATATAGTATCATTTACCATGAGCCACAAGAGCTGAGGTGTGGTCAGTAAGAGGAGACCATCTATGGATTGGGTTTTTTCCCCACCTGTTTCTTTTTGTGTTGGACCAGCCTGTAGTGGCTGCAGACTGAGAGAGGCTGGTGGGAGGGGCTGGGAGGGGCTGCCCTGAGCCCACCCTGCCTCAGGGTGCAGCCACAGCCCTGCTCTGCTGCCCTCGGATCCTGCAGATTCCCTCAAATCTCATGGGATTAGCAGTGCAGTAAGAGACAGTCAGCTTAAAATGAAATCAGGGTGGTGGCAGAGAGTTTTCCCATCAAATTGCCAGGCATGTCATAGGGGATTAAAAAAAGATTGCAGTATTAATATGGGAAAATACCCTGACAACTGACTGGATCAGCAGTGACAAGGCCGTGCTAATACACAGGACACCGTTTTTCCTGATTGATTTATGTCTACACAGATAGCAGTGCTTGGAAGCTTCCATCCCTTCCAATTTCTTTTCAAAGCATTTTGGAAATGTAAACGCTGTATTGTGGAACAGTCAGCAGGGGCAGCATAACATGCATTGGCTGGTCACAGAAAATGGAGATGACAATACAGTAACTGAATCAACGAATCCTGGGGTTGTCCTACATTGTCATTTGCTTCTCAGATTGAGAAGGAATGTTTGTCTCAGATATCTGTGCAGTGCCTTATTCAGAATATCTCTAAGAATGTACTGAGCGAAACAGATACTAATGTCAGAAACATATGTAAGGTGTAAAAATATTAGCCTATGTATTAACAGTAACTCAGAACTACATCTGGGAAAATTTCCTTGAGTCTAAAAACACGGTAGAGAATGATTACTTAAAAAGAAACTTTGCTTCCTTACCAAAGTTGCTTGAACAATAATTGCTTTCCAGAGTCCCACTCCTTTTACACTTCTGCTGGCACAGAGCAACTGTAGGCTTCACAACTTTTTGAAGGACAAAAAGTAAATTGGAATTGAAATGAAGCATTAGATACAAATGAAAAGCGCTATGTTCAAAAAAAGACAAGAAGAAAGATGAATAATTCTGATGTATGAACTAGACCGGGCATTTCAGGGGATGAGCACCACAGTAACAATATTCCTTTTCTCTGCTGTCAACTCCAGTCATTTTCTTTTTGGGTGTCCCAGCTGTGCCTGTTCTAGTGGCCTGAGAGAATGGGATGTTACTTAAGATTTGTGTGGTATCTTCAATCTGTCACTGCTGTTGCCATACAGCCCTAGTGGAACACCTGAAGTGTAATATCACCACAATGTGATACTGCAGGAACACTTCCCAGGGAGGGGCTGGCCTTAGGGTTTGTTTTGAAGATCAGAAATGTGTACACTGCAAAACTGATCACACCTTAAAAGGACTTATTTCTATCTGCCTGGCAAGTCCTTCTGAACACTTTGCCTCTGTTGTCCTCTCTCAGATGAATCTGCATGTTTTTATTTTCTAACACTGATGCTGCCATGAAAATTGATTTGGAGTTTATTTGTGAAGTTCACCTTTCTTGCCTGAACAGGGTTATTGACAGCCTGGGTTACTCCAGACCAAGTGTTAGAATGAACAACGTCATTAACAAGTGCTTTAGAGTGATGAAGAGCTGAATTATTTAGAGTCACATCAGAATGTTTTTCAGGTCACTATGATTTCATTTTTTTAATGTTTATTTTCATCTATTTTAAATACCTTCATTAGCAGTATTAAAGCTCCACAGCTTCTTGGTTTCCTGCCAACAAGCCGTTGCTGCCCTGATTTTTGATGCGTTTTAAGTACAAATCAGGTGATGTCTTGCAAAAACATCATAAATAATTTGGTTTTCTGCTATAATTGTATCTGAAATGCCTCACATTCAGGTTATAGAAATTCTAAGAATATATCCTTTCAATAGCTCAGTAATGAGGTATTTTTGGCAACACCTTCAGAGAAATCCAGCTCTGATCTTTCATGTATGCTATCTAGTCTTAAACATAAAAGGAGACTTATTTTTTGTGAGACATATTTCTCTGTAAGTTCCAATCCCTGAATATTTTCAAATAAAAATTATTCTAGGAGAGTGTCATATTGACAGAGTGTTGACAGAACCTGAGGAGGGCTCAGGTGGCTTCCATACAAATTTTGCTTGGTCTTAGTAACTATATGAAGAAAAACACACTAAGATTTTTACATACCAACTTGTACAGAAGAAAGAGTTCCTCTAAATAAAACTATTTAGCAAAATATTCAGAACCTTTTATTCAAAAGAAATTAGCTTATCCATTCATCTATGGAATGTGCTAGTTAACTGTCCAAAACTCAGAAGGGACAGGAAAATTCTCTCAGGTGGAGTAAGTCACTTTTACACTGAACTCTTGCCTGAATAGATTTCCTTTAACAATGTTAAGTGGATTCACCCTTGAGTATATTCTGGTACTCTCTGGAGAATATGAATTTTAATTAATTCCTTCAACATTTAAAATACTCATAAACCATAAAACTTGAATTTTTAATATAATTTCTATTTTGTATTTCTGTAACTCTCTCCTTGTCCTGGAATAATTAATTTTTATAGGAAATTAAATAAAGCCAGTAAGACTTACTTGAGGTAGCAGGGACTGTTGTGGTTGTAGGCAAAGCTGTAGTTGTGGGTAACTTTTTTGGTCTAAATTTATAATGGCCAATAAAACCATCAGCTGTTAAGCTTAAATCAGATAAAAACTGAACGAGCAACTCATTTTTCTCAGAAAGAATAGGCCTAAAATAGAAAACCAGAATAAAATATTTTCATTCTTTTGCACGTCAAAGCCAAAAAGCATTAATAACATTATTAAAAAAAAAACCCAAACACTTCAGACTAATACTGAAAAAACACGTGATTCTTTGCTGGCATGTCACACACTGGTGTTTTGAGGATGGAACTCATTTCCATTAATCACCTAAAACTCTGATTCCTGAAGTTTATGCCAATATGAGTATTGTTAAGTTCTTATGTGTGACTTCATTGCAGACTTCACTTCTATGAAATGGGTCAGATTAGGAAAGTGGGAAAATACATTGAAGAAATCCTCCATACACAGGGGAAATAAATAAATGGGTTTTTTAAAATTTGGTTTTGTTTAATGAAAAAGATATTGCACAATTGGAAGGGTTATAAAAATTCATTAAGCATTGGATCTTGCAACTCTTCAACAAACCCACCAAAAATAAAATGTTTTGGGTTATTATTTCTGTGGGCTGACTTTTTGTCAATGATTGGATATTGATTACCAAGGACTTCTTCAAAACACTTAATGAAGTCTTTGAAGTACAAACTTGTCATTGTTTCCTTTTTTTTTTTTTTTTTTTTTTTTGAGATTATCAGAAATTTGTTTACTCTGATGACTGGGTCTGAAATAACCAAAAGTTAGGGGCTGGTTATCTGGAACTCTCTGGCTTTACAGCTGCCATGGTGATTGCCCAGATTAACCTTTCCTTGCTGCAGTATTGACACAGCCTGTGGATGTAGGAGGGCACTGATTATCAGCTGCCAAGAGCTTTGTTCTGCTTCCTCAACACCAGGACTACAAGGCCAAATCTGAAAAACCTGACCCAGTCTGTGTATCCTGTCTTTTTAAAAAGGGCTGAGAGGAAAATGAGTCAGATAAAGTGAGGAATGAGTCCAGGGGCCAGAGAAATCAGCTGGATCCTTGTACTTCAGTATCTATAATCAAAACATACATATTACATTAATGTCCAGCTACCATTACTATTGGTGCTACACCAGTATCAGTAGCATTGAGAGTAGCATTGGTGGTGTTACACAGTGGTCTAATGAGGCTTGTGGGACAGGAGAGAACATGGTTTGGAGCCAGGGTTAGTCATGGAGACAGAGAAAACAGAGAAGACCTAGAGAGAGACAAGATATTAAGCAATTTCATGTTCAGTTGGAGGTAGAAAACACCACATTTAATTTAAAAATTAAAGAGAAGCTTTGGACAGCACTGTTAGCAAAATGACACACAGTGGTAGTGAAGTTCACAATGAAAGGAAGTTACTCACGCTGGTGGACTGTCTCCACAGTACTTGCCAATTCTTTTAGCATCATTGATTTCCCCACCATTAAACACTGCAACGTAGTCATATCTGCAGTAGTTGTCTCTCTCCACATCAAACTTCTCGAATTTTAATTCTATCAGCTAAAGGGAAAATGGAAATAACTCATTAAGGTTTTGACATGCAGAATTTATTAATACTTCTTGTAGTAAGTGACATCTTCATATGAAGTACTATTTAATTTTTCTTTCAATAAAGGAAAATTTTTTAATCCACTTAATTGCAAAGTATTTTAATCCACATGATCTCTCCAACTAATAGTTCAGCATATGACTAATATTCTGTAAAACATTTTCTTTTCATATGTATGCAAGTAACTTCTGAGAAAGTTATTTGAGTGAATCTTAGTAGGTGTTAGGTGTTACAATGCTCTTAAAATAACCACAGCAAGTGTAAGCCACAGAAAAGGAGCTTTTCATGTCATTGCATCATTCAAGATATGCTGAAGAAAAAGCAAAGGCAAAGTTGATACAAGACATTTCACTGACTTCATTAACAGCAGGGCCTAAATCACTGTGCTTGCCAATGCTGTGTATACTTGATGCAGAATTTTAAAAAATAGAAATTAAAATGCTGATAGAAAGAAAACTAGCAAATAACAAAACTAAACCCAAGAGAAAGTAAGTACTTAAAAGAATACTGGTTCCATTTCAGATTTCCATAATTGAGGTTTTACAAGTCATAAATAGGAACTAGTATTGTTCTGGTATTTCCAGTACTTATGCTATTATCTCCAACAACTTTTATTTATGGAGTTTTCTGCTTAAGGAAAAGAAACAATGTACAAGAAAACAGAAATGGAATCTACTACCCTGAAATGAAGTCCTACAGAATGACTGTCAGTCGTGTAGCAAGAAGGGGAAACACAACCTAACTGCTGCATGGAAGCAGAGCTTATGTATGCATTTAGGTTGCTTCTTCAGATGAAGCACAACTGTTTAAATCACCTTCCCATACATAGCACAAATAAGGCTTGAATGAAAAGACTGATTTGTGCTGTTTGTGGATCAACCTTTATAAAGATCTGACTCAAAGAAAGACAGTATTAAATCTTCTAAGACTGTACAAAGAAAAAGAAGTAATTTGTACATGGCATGTACTTTATTTGATTATTGACATGTAAAAGTTATCTTGTTCAACACTCATAGTAATGATAGCCTGTTATCACCTGATGTCTTAGTTTTGCATGGACATAGTATTGCAATATTAAGATGTTTAAGGCAAAATTTTGTTTCCCATAAAGTATGAGTAACCTTGGGGGACTTGATTTCAAAGATGACTAACAGGCTTGTTTCAAAACCCTCTGTATCATGATGAAAAAATGCACTTTAAATGGAAATACCCATCTGAATAACATGCTTGTGATCAAAAAAGATGGTATAGCAAGAAGTAATGCAACTAGGAATAGAAATGCTAAATTTTGACACAGCAGGCAAAACAACAGGCCATAATATCTACTTTACTATTGTTCAGTAAGTGCACTAGTATTTCATGACAGAACAGAGGCTTTTCATTATCAGAAGCTCCTTCATCTTCTGTAATTAAGTAAATATTAGTTTATATTTGAAGCAACGAAACAAGAGTGCCTTGTTTTATTGCTCATGTGCTTATGAAAGGGAAATAGAGACAATGACACCTAAATTCTGGCAAATGGGAAGCTTTTTCTGTGCAACTTGAAGAGAGATGCTTATTCACTACTTCATGGAAAATGGCTTTTGTCCCTGTCAAAATTCTGCCTTTTTTCCATACAAACAACTACTGTTACAGTACATGAATAATATCTATTTGGAAACAGGTAGATTTATGGAATAGAATCATCAAAAGGCACAGGATATAATGCCCTTATTTTTATGCTGATATAGCCTTTCTCAAATCTTCTCTATGAGCTTAGGAAAAGTTCTTAGGCTTATCTAGAGACATTTGGAAAGAACCAAAGTAATCTGCAGTTTACAGATAAGGGTTTAAAAATCACTGCCTATCTATAGGATTGTTAAATGATCTGTATCTAGCAAACAAGGAATGTGGATTAAAAAGGACTACAGGAACGACTAAGCTGACATATTGCTTCAGTTCAAGGGAGGAACTGTCTTGGTAAATGGAAAAGTAGGAAAGATCAGAAGAATATATTTATTTGGGGCAGCTTTTTTTATTTCAAGGATTAGTCATGAGCAGAAGATGAAGAGGAAAGTCATCTTTATATGTAAATGAATTTTAAAAGCTGGATGTGGCAAGAAAAGCAACCTACCAAACAAGCTTGTCAACCAAAACATTCAATCACTGTAGAACTCCTGCTAAGATACAGAGCAGATGGCTCAGCAGCAACCAGAAAATGTGCAGCTAGGATTGAGATTGGCCTTACAGTGTAGGCAGCACACTTGTGTTTGCCATGTGTAGCACAAGAGCCCGCTCAGTCTGCTGTCACCTCTCCTCAGCTCTTAATGAAGTGGTAACATATGCTCTTATGGCATCTGGCTAATTAAGCAAGCATGTTATGCGATGGAGCCTTCAAAATATGAAATAAAACAAACTGCTTTTATTAAATTCAATCAGCTCTACCTGGGTACTTCAATCAGAAACTGCAGCAAGACCAAAAATGCTCAAACATTCTTAGACTTAAATGCAGCATCGGTCATCATCATGTTTGGTGCTGAGATGATTACCTGCCCTAACTTATTTTTCATGGTATTTTTTTTAATTAAAAAAATAATTTTTAAAGCCTCTCTGGCTTAGATGCCTCAGCAGTCAGAGATGCTTTAATGGGTTTCATTGAGAGGAGTGTACCAGTGCGTGGCCCTGCTGAGGAAGCCCAGGAGGAAGCGGTACAGCAGAGAAGGGGATGGCCGGAGCGTGGCCGTGCCTGTGCTCGCTGTCCCTGCCCAGCCCGCTGTGCCAGCCCGGTGCCGCTGCAGTGTCCCGGGCAGCGCGGGCACCCGGCTGCCCTGAGCTCTGGGGCCTTGCGGGCACTGGAAGCTGAGCTGTGTCTGCAGCGCCACGGCAGCGCCTTACCTGGTTCTTCGGGGCCACGATGTGCCAGGAACAGGTGACTCCCGCGGGGTAGTCCCGCTCTGGCCAGTTGGGCGTGTGGAAGGATCCCGACGGCTTCTCCAGCCGCCCCCCGCAGTACTGATCCCCTGCAAAGCAGCAGAGCGCGGGGCCCTGAGCACCAAGGGGAGCTGCACCCCTCGGCTGCTGCAGGGCCGCGCTGAGGGCCCGGCCGCGACCTCTGACTCTGCCACAGCCCCGGCCCAGCCCTCCGCCTCAGCCGGGGGCACCTCTGGGAAACACAGTTAATAAACGGCAACAGAACACAGAGAGAGGAGCATTCCTGCAAACACGGGGGCTGGGGGCGGGGGAGAAGCCGCAGGCAGTGCAGGAGCCATCCCTGCAGCCCATGGGGCAGCGATGGCGGGGCTGACAGGCGCTCCCAAAGGAACTGCAGCCTGCCGAGGGCTCTCCATGGAGAGGGGACTTTTCCTTCCGTATCTCCTGCCCTCAGTTGGTAGTTAAAAACTCCATCGGGTATATCCTTATTAACAATATTATTATGAACCTTCTTTAAAAATTAACTGTAAATTAGTAAGAATTTTTATTTCATTTCTCAGTTTTTGGTCACAGTGTTTTAATAAACATTTCAAGAAGCTATGGATACAAGGTTACAAATGGAAGGCCTGATAAATTACTCATCACCTGCACTCTCTGCTCAGCAACCTGTCTAGTCTGGCATCATACCAATAGCAAAAGCCTTGGAAAAGTCACTAACTAAGGCAATACCTGTGTTGCACAGGCAATACTCTGTGACCTCCCAGCCTCTCACTGGTCATACTCTTCCCAAGCACCAGGCAATGCCTTTATGTTCAACAATACCTGAGGAATTTTGCTTTGACATGTTTTTGGAAGTGTTTTTAAACCAGGGTAGGAACAGACAATCCACAATATCTCCTGGCACAGTGCTGTACTGCTTCATGGGTCACATAGAAAAATCATCCTCTCCTTTCCTTTGCAGCCACTTGCTCATCTGTTTTTTGTATTGAAAGAAATGGACTGTGGTCCCCAGTCACTTTCTCCACAGCAGTCATGACTTTAAAGCCATCTGCTACAGCCCCTTTGACTTTCTCTTTTCCAGCATAGGAAGTTCATGCTGTGCAGTTGATCTTTGTGTGATATTCTAACTCTATCATACTTTTTGTCTTTGATTCCTTCTGATAATTTTATCATATTCAGTTCTGAGATGGGAACATCGAAAGAGACACTTTATTCAAGATATACATGCATTATAGATTTATAATGGTGTAATTTTTTGTTGGTATTGTTTGGTCTTTATTTTCTTCCCTAAAAATTGTTATGTTTCTGTTTCTTTTCTGATACCTATTAAGCACTGGACTGATGCTTAACTACTGTTTTCATAAATTATGTCTTTTAAACCAAACATCTCATTCCAAAATAGTAAGAATCAATTCAGAACCTGCTGTAGTGTACACAAAGTTAGGGTGTTTTCCTCTTATTTGCAACATTTATCTATATTGAATTTCATCTGCCCTTTTAATGATGAGCTATTACCAATCTACTACTAGGTACAGTTCTTCCATTACTCTTAAGACTTGTCAGGCTTTCTCTTTATTGCTTGATGAACTAAGATGGCTAAACAGCTACACTTAGCTATTTGGTAAGCAAGGTAATTAATAAATATGTTGAATAGCACAATCCTTAATATCTCTGGGACCACATTTTTTAAGCATTAATGTGGCTCTAGATAGAGCTGAGTTATATTTGTATTCAGCATATAAATAATGGGTAATTACCTCTTTCATGTGGTTCTGCTGCAGAAAACTTTGCAATGAAGCCACTTCCAGCAGTATTGGCATCTGAAGTCATCTGCACCAACATTTTATTGCTGCTGGATACAAGGGCCCCTGGTTTCACAGTACCACAGAACCTGCCGATGCGCTGTCCATTGCCATGGCCACTGTAAATATCCACAAAATCGTACCGGCACAGATTGTCGCTCTCCAGGTCTAAATATCGGAAAGAAAGAACCACCACTTTTCCCTCTGGGACCTGCAGAGAGAGGGAAGGAGGGAGAGATGCATCTGGAAATGTGACCACGTATCTACTGGATCCCACTGTTTGCATGATTATTTTCATACCCTTCACGTCCTGTCAGATAAGCTCTTTTTGTCAACTATATTCCAGGCAAAACAGTTTTTAAAGTAACTTGGACCAATCCTAAATACAAAGCTCTGGTCATCTCTTGCCATTATCTTATTTCTAATCTAGCATATCCTCTGGTCAGGCTCATGCAGGTAATTATAAACCAGTTCAGCTTGGTGTGTTTCTTTTACTTTCTGCTGAAGTATAGAATCAGCCATGCAGCTCCCTGTCACCAGGTAAGGTGAGGAGGATGAGATTAATATGAAAAAAAAATGAAACAAGCAATTTACAATTTTAAACAAATGAAAAGGCTTCTCTTTCTGATTTGTGTTACCAAGTTTCATCGTTTGAAGGATTTTTTTTTTATTTACCCACATACATCTTACATTTATAAATAAAATTGGAAACTTTATAGCTAACACTGTATAATCCTAATATTTAGTTACTGGAGTGGGGGTAGTGAAAGAATTGTATTTGGAAAGACAATGTAAAACTATAAACAGAGAATTCAAAAGAACCATTAGTGTGTGTCCTCAATATAGAAGGGAATTTTGCTTTCTGAAATATCTGGGGAAACATAACACAGGACAAATCTTCTTACATGTCTGCATCTGTGAACATTGCAAAAGAGACAAGAGTACAGAGAAGGATGTAAATTAAGACAACATAATAGTTTACAGGAACATTTCCTGGGATACGATTACAAGCTTTTAAGAGAAAAAGCAGCATACTGAGAAGTGAAATCTGTTCTAATAAAGCACTTAATGCTGTGTAAGGGGAACAGTATTTTAAAGTATAGAGAGACCCTAGACAGGCAAGTGTAATTATCTGCAGTCAATCCATATCATGGTAGAGTGGTTAGCTATTAAAATAATTGCAGCTGTTCTGCTTTACTGAGACATTACTATAATTTTCTGCCTTAAACACACACTTAATATATCTGCATTAAGTTCATATTTAAGCCACGTTATTTAAGAGTTCATGAATTTTTTTCATTCCTTAACAGTGACTCATTTTAAAACACTGTTTTGAAATAAACTAAAACTAAAGTGTTCCTATATGAAATTGTCAAACTGTTTAACATTGAGTCTCAACAGTTAAAAATTGCTTGTCAAGTATAGATGGAAGTGCTATAAATGGAAATGACTGCTTTAACCCACAGAAGATACTGATAGAGGCAGCAGCTCTACAAGTACTGAAAAATGTGCTGTTGCTGTGTTCAGATTACTCACTCATGTGGCTGCTTTTATGTCCAGTGCTGATTCTGATCCTGCAGCAGGAAAAACTTCTGCTTGAGATGCTCTCAGCTGCCCAGGGTCCATGTGCACACTGCCTGACCAGCTCCACTACAGTTCTTGCTGCTGGTTTCAGAGAATTTTTAAGTTCAAAGTTCTCTCAAAAATGCATTCAGGGCTGCTGATACACATCACTGCTACTGCTACAAAATCACAACTCACCTAATCTTAAATTTATTCCTTGAATCACTGCTCTCATATCTAAATCTCTTATTGCATTCACTTTTCTTCTGGTCTGAATCACTAAGGAGCATTAAGGTGTGGTCATTTTGACAGAAAACGAGTTAAATGAATTTGGTATTCCTGCCAGACAACCTGAATATTATTTATGGTTATACTGCAAACTCTGTGTGAGTGGACAAGTCAGTTCAGAAATGCTGGCAGTAAAATTAGTAATATGAAGTCAAATTTAGGCAGTTAGAAGCCTTTTTTCCAGAAGTATGTATGTAAAATGCCATATGCCCTTTTGAGGTGGAATGGTCACTTTCATAAGTTTGTACAACTGGTATGACAGGACACAAATGGGGTGACTTTTAAAGGTTATCGTGTTTTAAAATAAAATATCATGCCTACAGTTAAGTTTGTCCAACGTATCCCACAACAGTGTCTTGCAACTTTGGCTAAAACTTGCCCATCCTTAAGATATTTCCCCTTTTCCTTCCCCTGTTTTTGAAAGCTGAGCAGAAGTTGCTCTAGCATATTAGTTTTATCAGTCCTTATGAGATTTTTCCAAATGTTCTCAGCCTGAATTGCTTCTTTGAATATACCTGCCCTCTCCCAGAGTTTGAAGAAGGAAGTGGAAATGTGAGAGGTGGCCAGTTCTGGGGTAAGTAAACGTCTTTTTGCTGTCCTTGTAAAATTGCCTTCAGATTTAGCCAAGTGGTTCCCCCTCAGTAGTGCTGATGGTGCTCACTGACAGCTTTGTTCCAGGAGTGCATTGACCCAGCCCTGCTCTACTCACAGCAGCCCCAAGGCACTCACTCTTGCCCCGGGACATTCCACTCCCTCGTGCCGCCCCTCGGGGCAGAGGGAACCACCTCTGCTCAGGAGGCAGAAGAGCTGGCAAAGCTGCCAAACCCCAAACTGCAGCCAGCCATTCCCTCAAGTCCTAGGTTTTCTGGTTCACAGCATCAGTCATTCTGTGCAGTGTTCTGCTTCCTCCTCCTCTCTCTACCACTGGCCATACTATACTATACAACAGTACACTGTCTAATGATATTTCATTGTAGCTTTTAATCTCTGCTTCTGTCAGTTTAGTCTATTTGAACTTGGTCAAGACTGTTCCCCATAGATGTACTGACTTCTGTTTCATGACAGTCTGTGAAAAAAACACACAGGAAAAACTCAGCCACATGATCATGAAGGTTTAACAAGGAGCCTACTGCAGGTTTTCGTTGTCAGAATAATTCTTGCTCATGTTTAGCTGAATTTGGGAGGTAAGACATTTAGAGAAATGCAGCAGGACATTTAGAGAAATGCAGCAGGCCCTTAATTACAGTCACTGCTTCTATTACTTTTATTTTAAAAATATACTTGTTCATTAAAATATTTGTCATTCACAAAAATAACTAATTTGTTCCAATATGTTAAATCAGTTAAAATTTTGTGGTCTGAGTAGATGACTGTCAGAAGTGCAGAGGATGGTGATTCCACATTCTGGCAGCAGCTGTTCCAGTTTGCAGCTACTCCCAAGAAATCTTGTGCTAAACACAGGCATCTTTGCAAAACTGTACTTTTCTTTGATTTCTACCATTTTCCTTCTTTAAATGTTGAGAACTAATGTGCTAAAAACTGCCAATGATTATCCCAAGACATTTAAAATATTGTTCCATGAGAAACACAGGGGAGCAAGCAAAGGCCAGCATGACTCAGTATTGTTTACTTTGAGCCTGATGCAGTAAGAAGATGGGATACCTCAGAGGAAGAACGTGTAAGGGGTCAGCTCTTAAAAGAAAAGAAAAAGAAAAAAAAAAAAAAAAAAAAAGAGGGAGGAGTCAAAGGAAGAATGATGTGATGTTTCCTCTGCAGGGTGTGCCTTATTTTTATCTGTCCAGCTGGTCTTTCAACAACAGAGGCACTTCATCCTCTGCCTCTCCTTGTCACAAAGAGGGCAACTGACCCCTACTCACTCTCTGCTCCCCTTCTTATTTTAACTCTATGAACTTCTTTAGGTTCAAAAATTATGCTAAACTAATGTGAAGGATGCCTTACTTCTATGGAAGGCTAAAGAAATTTTTAGAGGGAATTTTTGTAGAGCCTAATCCCCTAAATTTATCTGTGTAGATCACTAACCTCTTCAAAAGGGCATGATTATTCCATATGTACAACACACCTCAAAATGAGGTCCCGAGATTGTTTTTGGTTATCATTCATTGCAGATATTTCATATAATCAATAATCAAAGGTCAGTTACCTTTAAAGTAGTAAAGCTGCTTTTCTGTTGTTCTGACAGAGTGCAAAATTACGTGGTTTAGACTATTTATTTTAAAAATAATGTTTCTAGGAGAGAAATCCCCTTAAATTCCAACTTTCATAAATACATTTTGCCTAACTTTTAAACCTGTATTGGGTTGAATATGTTTTGATATATGTTTATACAAAGATGCTGATTGTGTGTTTTGCTATAGCAGTCCTAGGTAGAGTGAAAAATACATCAGCTACCTGCAAGCCAAATGTATTATTTCCCTCTACTGAGAATGAATGCGAAAGTTATTTGGAGTTATATCCTAGGAAGAACCATGATTTCAGCCTAGTTGCTTGTTCTCTATCTCCAATTTGAAAAATTTGCGTTAGCTTGCTTTTCCTGACAAGGGCACTACATTCTGTTCATCTCTTTCTTTTCTGGCAAATACAACAAATGTGTAAAGACCTGTTTTCTATTGGAAGGGCAGTTTTACAATGACATAGGAAAATGAATGCTTAAAACATAGAAAAAATTATTTTAAATATTCTGCTCTGTCAGGGCAGATTCCCAACTGCCCTGATAAGTAAAATTTTCAAACTTTGCTTATTGCAAACCTGCTGGAACACAGCTCCTGAACCTATAAAAACATAACCTTACATAACTCTGACAGTTTTCAGTATTATTGTTGCACATAAAGTTGTTGGAGTTTTATGGGAACTAAGCAGTCTGCCAGAAAAACACAGGACAGCAGCCCAGATTCTCGGGCTATGCGACACATTTATGTGAGGTGATGGCCAAGAAGGATTACAGAGTATTAAAAGTAAGTATATATGACATATTTTAGATAAAGCTATACACATTACTATAGGAAAGGAAATAGCTGTACAAATTACTTCTTAGCAAAGCCAGTGAAAAGCTGCTGGGTAGTCTGCCAAGGTTGTAATAGAACCACAAGCATGTGCTGAACACTTCTTAGAGCTCTTAGAATAGAGAAGCTGTTTTCTTTAGCCAGCTGAAAAAGCCCCAGTCTCTTGAAATAACAGAACCATAATTGAGTTAGAGAGACTCTTCCAGCTTTAGCAAACTAGCTAGAAAGATATCAGATGATACCTGAGTGCTACATTGCTTTATCTGCATTACCTGTAATGTTTCTAAACCTACTTTCCTCTAAAGAACGAATTAGCTCTCATGCTGCCTCTCTTTGAATTTCTTGTGCAGATTATGAGATCCTGTAGTTTAGAAAACAACAGCTTCAGGCTTCTCGTGACCCAGACACAAAGTGCATCAACATCTCTTTCAGTCTTGCAGACTTGTCAGATCCTGCATTAGCAGAGTGTTTTCAGGAAGGTGTTCACAGCCCTTGGCTGGCAAACAGGCAAATGTCTTAGTCACTTTCTAAGAGCAGATGCTAAATGGGGAAGACTAACAGTAACTACAGACTATTTCTTCATGGCAGTGTAACTGGCTTTCTTACTTGGGTGCTATTGCAAGCTATTCTGAGCCTCAGCAATATCTGGTGAAAGGATTTTGTTGTTTAAATTCAGGCTGACCAGACCCTTGAGTGCACCACTGTGCCACAGTTTGGTAAACCATGGTCTTTTTAAAGAGAGCCCAGGCTTAGTCTTGCAAGTTTATTAGTCCTTGCCCTCCCTACATCCTTCCTGCACAACCAAGAGACACAGAGCATTCTACAGTTGATGGGGGGAAAAGAAATCAGCTTGGCTTAGTAAAAATTATTGTTTAATAAAACAGGGGTTAAATTGGGTGAGGGCACAAGCAAGCCGGGACTACTCCAGCTGTGCATCCCTTCTCTGGCTTTGGGCAACTACAGAGGACAAGCAGGAGGCAGTCAAATGGCAGCAGAGAAGAAAACTGGGAGTCAGGGTGATCATGAAATGACAGAAGCCATTGAATTCCTCCCACTGTCAAGAAAGCTCACGTGCAGACACAGCTCTGCTACAGCTTTGTAGCAAAGCTTCTCACCATGCCCAGGTTCACCCGGATGCTGGCATCATGTTAGCAACAGCCACACAAAGTCTGCAATGAAACCACTCTCTATAGACTTTCTAAGTAAAATAATTTGTTCTCTTCTCACTCTGCCTCCCATATATGAAGGGCAGATACATGGCATGATTCAGTAATTGCTTCTTTAGTGCTGCCTCCATTTGTTATCTAAGTTTTTTAATGGTAAAAACTTCATGCTGTTATAAGCAAAATTATTTCCCTCCAGATTAAATTTTGAACTTTCGAACATCTAATACTAAGTTATGCTGTTAAACTAACTTGGTATTTTTTCTCTTTTATTTAAGGCATGTGTGTATGATTCCAAATGCAATTTGCATCTGCTCTTCAGATTGCAAGGTGGGCCATGCTGATTGCTGTCACCTCAGCCCAACAGCAAGGAAGCAGTTTATGGGCATACACCGTATTTCACATCCTCTTCTGCACGAGGTCAGACACAGATCAAAGGTAACCTCTAACTAGGCTCCACTAATAACGCAACAGAAAGGTGCAGAAAGCAACTCTGCAGCTTGGCTGCGATCTTTCAGATAAAACGATTAAAATCCCATCACTCGTTTGGTACGAGAGTTGTTTTAAATGGAACATTGTAAACAGATCAATGTCTCCTGCTTTGCGTCAGCATCTCTATAGTAGCGGGAAACAATTATCCTGTGACATCCTATTCTCCTGCCAACACCTAGCCTGTGATGCAGTCTTTCAACTGAAGTTGTCTTTAGTGATCCTGTCAACACACAGACTAACTTATTTTTTATGCCTTATTTTTTCTGTAGACCCAAACATTTTAAGACTTCTTGGTGAACGTAAAAAAGAGAGGAAATTTGGTGGGCAGTTTCAGAGAGTTTAATCTGTGCAGATGTGAGGAAAAGTTATCATTCACTCACATCCCTTTCTCTGAGTCTGTGGATAAGGACATCCAGAACAAGAGTATTTAGTCCTAGTTGTTTCATGGAATCTGTTGTCCATGAATATGATATCTCTGCCCTACGGTCTCATCTCAGCCTCAAAATGCCAATTGTACCACATGGTTCCATTTCACATAGTAATTTATAAATGTAACAACGCTTCTCTACTGCTGTCAGCCTGCTGTATGACAGACTCCAGATGTCCTGGCTGGCAGAACACTGCTAGCAGCACACTTCAAGGAAACCTGCCTGAATTTTTTGGGTTTGATTGAAACTTTTTATATGTCTTCTTGCCAAGACATTTTGCTTTTCATAATCCCCACCTCAGATCTTTTCTTTGATAGAACTCACTATTGCTTTCCACAGTGACAGAAGGAGAGATGTTTGCTTTTAAGTGGGTTAATTTAAAACAATTAAAGGTGCATCAGGAAAGTCAATGAAAATTTGCTTCTGACATGAAGCAAGGCCAGTTCTGTTTCAGCTGCTATTATCATATTACAGCAACCCTAAAAAATTCCAGATAGTTGAGCTACTTTGAGTTCATTATTGCACACGTTACCCCATGTAAAACACAGTTTAACAACAAATAGCTATTCATTGTCTTCAGCACTGATTTTGCTGTATTAAAAATTCTTACTGTGATTTTCCAAGTGCATTTGCTGTTTGGTGGGTAGACGCCAGGAAATCCTTCACTCCCAATAAACCCTGACTCTCCAGATACAACTCCTCCACATGTAAATGTAGGCCTGAGAATAACAGAAAAAAAATTCATTTATTCTTTGTATAAGAGGCACAAACTGTCTCAACAGCTTAAATACTTAAAACCATTGCTAACATGAAACATATTTAATTATTTACATAAAAATCACTATTGACACAGAATGTGCAACTCAATGTGCAATCCTAGGTGTAGAAAAATATAACTACTTGGGCCTTAATTCTCGGTAGTGTGCCTAGTCTGTGCAACTGTTATCCCTGCCTCTTTTTTGACTTCCTAAGAGCAGTGGTGTGCCAGTGTGATACATCATCGCTAATTGCTATTATTATGTAAAAATAACTATTAAAAAGTCATTAGCAATTACTTTTTATAGTACATATAACAGTAGCTAAAACAGCACTGGTATAAATTTTTTTTTCTCATTCCTTTCTATGCTTTGAATTTACATATTTTAATCAAGGAAGTCTCTGGTACTTTTTTGTACCTCAGTAGCACAACCCACCCCGTGTTGAGCCCCACTCCTGGTGCTGAGCCTTGTGGCCCAGCTGTGCTCAGGGCTCCGCTCAGGTGCTCAGGTGCTGGTGCCGGCTCCGGACACACTGCACGGACACGCGGGGAGCTCTGGAAAACCTGTGTGGAACCACTGCTACTGCTGACGACACGAGGGCGACCGAACACCCTGCCGAGCTTTAGACAACGGGATGCCTCACTATGTTATACCGTTATGTTAGAGAGGTTACAGATTACCCGGCACCGGGGCTGCTCTCGCAAAGTCCCGGGCTTTGTGGGAAATGCTCCTGCCCTGATGCACTCACGGCCACTGAAACACTCGCGCACCCCAGGGAGGCACGGCGGGAACGCGGCTGCGGGGCACGAAGGGAGGGGAGGGGGCGAGGGACCTCTGCGGGGACAGCGAGACCTGGTACCGATGCGGGGACAGCGGGGGGCGGTACCTGTGCGGGGACAGGGGGACCTGGTACCGGTGCGGGGACAG
>VWYP01017759.1:314804-330674 GCA_013400435.1 Pycnonotus jocosus | reverse complement strand
CCGAGCGCAGCGCGCCCCGCCCCGAGCCCGCAGCCCCCCGCAACGCCCCGCTGCTGTCCTCAGGTGGCACAGTGCGGGTGTTTGTCCTGGGCATGAATGAACTCAGTGTTACCGGCCGTGCAATCGTCTGCAGCTCCCTCAAAGCTCGAAAAATAGTAATGCTGCTTTGAATTTTCTTCTTTATTTAAATTCTAAAGTAAACTCGAAATGCTTCGTTTTGTTTACCAATGGGTAATCCTGACTCATTTAGTAGCCTTTTCGCTCTGGCTGTGAAGGATACTCTTTAAAAGGCTGTGGCAAAGCATACAGTGATGAACTCAGTACGTGGGTGTTTTACAGGATTTGGGCCAAAGTTGTTTGACTGAGAAAAGAAATGAAAAATTAAGTCAGTATTCTTATTTTGAACACAGTATTCTTATTGAACGTGGCATTTGAAAAACCCCACATTGTTAGTGCTATTGAACAATGACATACAAATTATCACATCAATAAGTGATAATTTATGTTCTGAGTATTGCTTTAAAGAGAACTTGTTCCTCTTACTGTTTTTAAGTACTTCTTTCCATACGTGCCTCTTGCAAAAGAAGGAGGTAAGTCTGTAGAAGTGTCCAGGCACAGCCAATTGAACAAAGATTGAAGGAACTAAATAGAAATTCTCCTGCGTATAAGACAGAATATAAGCTTATTCTCTTATTTTTAGCCCATTTATTCAGCTCATAACATTCCTATTCTTGCAAAATACAAAGAAGAGTGGTCCCACTACCAAAACTTTAAAGAAGCACTGTTGATTAGAGAGGGTGTTCTGAAGATTAAACAGAAAGTGGATGCTGCAGTTTAGCAGTCATGATGCCTGTACTGTGCTTTCCCCAGTCTGGCTGAAGGAAGCAAGTAGACTAACCTGGATCCATGCTTGCTACCTTTCCAAGAGGGTTTTTGTGGGAGAGGAGGCGCAGCTGCTGTTGGAATGTCTCAGATCTTTGGAGGCAGCCTGCAAGACGGCTGGCAAGTAAGAGGTGCAAGCAAACAACAGCAATCCCGTGTGCACTGAGGCACTGGAAGACAAGAAACAGCAGAGCCTGGGGGGGGTGTGGGTTTTGCAAGGCCCAGGTTTTTAGGAGGGCAGGTGTGCTGGCTGCCAAGTGAGAAGGCCTGGCCTGCAGCCCTGAGGAGAGGTTGCCTCTCCTGGACACATCTAGGACACATCTAGGCAAGACTTGGTGGATGCTTGGGGCAGGGAGACCAGCTCACAAAAAGGAGGCTGTGGAAACAGAGATCATAATCATTGTGAGAGCAGAGACTATATTTGCAGCTGGGTTTTGAACTGATTTTAAGTGACAGAAATGGGAAATAAGAAATCAAAAAAGGAGACAAGTACTTACACCATGACCAATAAGATGCTGGTTAGCAGCTAGAAGTTTAACTGCTACCACTAGGTGTATTGGGTGTAGTCCTAGAAGTATAATCATGGTTATGTTATGTTATGTTATGTTAATAATGATAATAAAAATTGCTAGATCTGGAAGTCAGTGTATATAACAGAAAGTTGTGTAATCCTCACAGCACAGACACATGAGTTCCTTGCTGCTCCTTTCTGTCAACATTTTTTAGTCTAGAGAAGACTCTCTATTTTATAAGAAGAATATTTCAGACCTTATATCCACTGGAGAGCTGTGCTCCATGCAAACCACCAACAAAGGCTGTTAGTTCCCATGGATTGAATGTTCAAGGACTTACGTGGTTGTAGCAGATTTTGCCTCATCTAAACTCTCATTTAAACTTCTGAACAGTTAACCCCTTAACAGGTTCTGCATTGCCACCCAAGCATATCTACAGATCTGTGCAGCAACGGGACCTGTTGAGCAAATTGAGGTGATGATCAGGCTGCTGGGAAAGCCCCCAGCTTGTGCTCAGCTCATGCACAGCCAAGCTCCTGCACCTTTGCCAATCAGGAAAACAGCAGCATCACTCCCTGGCACTGCCTGTCTGGGAACACACCCTAAACGTGTGTTCCCTAAACACCCTGAATCTAGTGTGCTCAAGTACTTCTTTAGTGCCCCACTATTAAATAGATTATGAATACCACAAGTAGTAAATGACAGACTATAAACAAGGCTCTCAAATTAAACTGCATTTACCAAATGTAAATGATGTTGCTAGAGAGAATTCACCCACGAACTAACCCAGAAATGTCTGGCTGCTTTCCATCAATGACTGCAGAAGGAACAGAAAAATAAAAGGCCAGTAAGTAGTTATCCATAAATAAGTGTGTTAGCACTGACATTAATCTTCAGCTAAATTATGATCTGTTAGGAACACAGAAACAGGAGTGACCTTTATTCTTCAAAAGCCCAGTCCTCTACTCTTGCAGGGAACCAAGAAAAATAAACTCTTTCATATACTGATGATATTTCATTTTTGAAGTCAGGAAGCTGCTCAATCAGCATCTATTAGAGTCCCTATCTTTTTGGGATAAAACCATGGAATGCACAGGTGGGAATTGTTTGTAGGTAGTGGATATAAATTCAGCTAGAAAGGTTTTAAGCTCAAACCCAAAAGATGGCAGATTTACAGTCCCACGCAATCTTGATGATGCTGCTTTGTGTATGTATTCTTTGCATAAATGATGCATAGGTTATGTGACAAAAATAGTATAGAGTTGCATAAGCAAAGTGTCTTTATTGATGTGGACAAGAGATGTCTAACTTTTGACAGTTGACATTGCAGCAAAAGTTTTCTACAGTAGTTTCTTTTTGAAGATAGAACAAAAACTATTTTCTGTCACGTGTCCCTGAGGTAACAGATCTTCAGGCTTGGGATGATGAATCTTTAGTGACAGATATTTAATGTATGAACTACAGAGCTAGTGCCATAGTTATAAAGAATGCCTGCTGTCCCAGGGGGTCGTTGGCTCCTGCAGCAGTCTGGCAGAAATGCCAGCCTGAGTGACCCCTCTTCCACCATCAGCTGCTGCCAGCAATCCTGGGCTCAGCTACTGATGCTGGTGATCCAGGGGTGAGAGCTTCTCCCTATCAGTCACTGAAGATATTTTGTACACAAAGCTGACAAGAGACAAATTTCCTAATGAATGTCTGGCAAATGAGGCCTTGTCTGCCTGAAAATGAGACAACTACTTAAGTGGAAAGTGGAAACCTCTTCCTGAAATGTAACCCTGTGTGACAGACTGTCCCTGAGATGTTCTTTGAAAAGAATGTTGGTGCAAACCTCCTGTGCCTCCATATATCCTTGACATCTTTCCTGTGACAAAGTGAATCATGATGCTGTGCAGTGGCCAAAGTGGCCTGATGACCCTACTGAAAATGGAGCTTAGTTTATGCCCCAGCTTTCAGACTTCTCACCAAGTCTTCTTTTCTCTGTGGAGAGTCACCTGGACAAAATATCTTGACATTTTGTATCATGGCAAAAGACTTTTCAGTACTCTCTTGGTGTTTCTGTACAGGTCCTGTTCAGCTGACACTGTGAAATTAATTGAAGTTTACATAAATACTATCAACAACTACTCTTTATTTCATTTGAATCATACAATGATTTGAGTTAGCAGGGACCTTTAAAGGTCATCTAATCCAACACCCCTGCAATGGGCAGAGACTAGATCAGGTTTTTCAGAGCCCCATCCAATCTGACCATGAATATTTCCAGAGATGGGGTATCCACCACCTCTCTTGGTGTTGCCACCCTCATAATAAAAATTCTTCCCTCATATCTTATCTGAGTTTACACTCTTTTAGTTTAAAACCATTACTCCTTGTCCTATTGCTACAGGCCCTATTAAAAAGTTTCCTCCCATCGTTCTTGCAAGTCCCCTTCACTTATTGAAAAGCTGCAATAAGGCTGCTCTTGAACCTTCTCCAGGCTAAACAACCCCAACTCTTGCAGTGCAGTCTTAAGTGCCAAGATCTTGATATTTTCACTTCCAAAAGAACTTTGGTATTTCCTGAAATTGCAAGTTGTTCCTTTTCATAATAGCATCAGAAAACATGCAATAGAGAGGATTTATACCTCTATTATCCCTTATTATCCCTTATTTTCTTGATAATCCAAGCACCTAAAATGACTCTTGCAAACTGATATGCCCAGCCAGTTCCTAGGATTCCCAAATTTGCTTAGATCTGTAAGACAAAGAGTTGTTACACCTTCAACTGAATCTGCTACTTTATAGAAATAAAAACTCACACAATAATTGTCATTGGAAACCTTGCAGAGCCTCCACCCTTCCCCAGGCTGGAATTTTCACTCTTCTCTTTTTTGTCAAGCTTTGCTCTTGGCTCATTTATCAAATGACAATATGGTGTCTGGCTTTATATAAAAATGTCTATGATGAGCCATAGATCTCCCCTCCCTGGTTCTTCTGCTACTGAGATCCAAAATGTAAATGTAGTATTGACAATATTCCCACACCTTAGGAATTTAGGGATTTATTAGGAGCTAAGCTTACATTCTTTAATCAACTCTTTTTTGTCTCTTTGCTAGTTTTACCTTAAATAATATCATATTTAATACAGTTGCAAAACTTCATATTTCATTTTAGCATTTAGCAGAGATCGAACACGATGCATTAATCATAAAAGCAGTACAGTTTTTCAGCATGGCTTTTCTAAATTACCTCCTGGTGTTTTCATTTGTCAGTTTGGGTAATTCTAATAACAGTTTCTACTTGCTTCTTCTCTTTATAGGAATACAAACTGGTATATAAAAATTATAAATTAGATAACTACTGCTAAATTGCAAACATTCCTGTAACCAAAGAGATCTAATAATGATTAACCAGAGCAGCCACTATCAAACATTGATAATGCTGTGAACAGATACTCCTTCATAGTACAAGACTCCTAAAAGATTGTTTCAACACTTCTAGTGAAGCATCCCAGGGTCTTCTGACCAAGAGCAGGCACTTACAATGACCGTATCACAGAGCAGGTGTAGAAATGGCTAAAGTACCAATCAGAAGAATGGAGTCTTTAAAAAAAAAAAAATTAAAGCAAGTGCTATGTTCCTAGTGCATTTTAAGCATAATAGTCTGAGGAAAATACTCCATACGTAAAAGGAACAAGAGCATCAAGTATGGAGTAGAAGGCCCTAAAATAAAAAAGAGCAGAGCGCCTGAACTGCCAGCAGGTACCTGTGAATCAGACAGAACCATGGCCAAATCTTCGAGGAGAGGAGAGGAGAGGAGAGGAGAGGAGAGGAGAGGAGAGGAGCAAGGCATCTCGGTCTCTGCAGTTCAGCTTCCGAGCTCCAGCACAGGGCAGGGCATCATCAAGGGTCACAGGGTGCTATTCTTATCTAGAGAGCTGTAAAAGCTAAGACAGATCAGCTAGCCAGTCCTGATGTAATCTAAATCAGCAAATCTTCAAGTGGACAATATTATGAAACAAAATTACAAAACAGATTCCCTTAGCTTTGGTGGATGTGGGAAAGAAACCTGAGACCATTAATTGTGTTGTCTTTGTGAAGGAAATAGGAGAGCAGCTAGAGAATTGTGTTACTAAAATGGAAAAAATAGACTTTCTGTTCCTTAGTACTAAATTGAATGACTTTAATGAGGGATATAGATATAGATGTAGATATAGATATAGATATAGATATAGATATATATCATCCTTGGAGCCATTGTTCTCATTTAGTGACAAGGCTCATTTATGTTTGTATATGAATAAATTTCTGGAGACAGATCAGAGTCTGGTTTATAGATTGAGACATGAAAAGAGCTGATATTTTGAACAATCTACAGTACAATAGCATCCTTTCCCCTCCAAAAGCACCACCTCCACTAGACACTGTTAGACACAGCTCTGACCTGAATGAAGAAAATGAGCGTGTGGAGCCAGTGCTGTGACATGACATAATTGGTGCTGAAAAACTGGTGATAATCAGCCACCTTCCCTTCGAGCTGACTGCAAGTGACACTGGAGGCAAAGGGTAGAGGCACATGGGAATGCACTCAGGAGTGTGTGCAGTGAAAGACTGTCAGGTACTCTTAGTGCAGAAATAGGGAAAGAAAAGTTGCAAAAGGCATCAAGGGTGCTGCAGAGAAGTCTCTTTCAGGATGAGAGTGGGCTTTCAGCAAGAATGCTGCCAAAAATAAAGCTGGAACCTTGAGCAAAGAAGGTAACTATTTTGTGTGTGTGTGCCTTAATTCTTTGGCATTCAAGAAAGACTCTTACATCATCTGTAAATAAGTAGGTTTGTATTAAGGCATCTAGCTTCAGTTCCCTCCCCTCCCATTTTTGTCCTTTTCTGTCTTCTGAATTCTATAGTTGCAGGATAGAGATATTTCTAAGGAGAATCAAATGTGTTATGCTGTCATACTCTATTGCACAGGTGATACTGGGACCTGAGTCTCACAATACAGTTTCACATGTAATTAGTTTGCTGTTACTGGCAGCACAGATTTGAAATCCGAACTAAGTCCTGTGAGAAATTGTTTCCTGCCAATGCTCTCATTGCTTTTCCTGAATTTCCCTCTACTATTATTTATAGGGCTAGACACAAAGGAGAACAGTTGGATCTAATTTATTTACTGCAAATGCTCTTAGGAAGGAAAGTGTTGTTCAGCCAACTAAATGCTGTTTTCCTACAGCATTCAGAAAGAAAATTCACTATCTGCTTCCAAATTACCATAAAGGAAACTATGAGGAAAAAGCACTTTACAAAATGTGCAAATGATATGACAGCCTGTGCAACAAGAGATGGGAGAATACAGTCAAATTTCCATCAGCTGTAATAATTCTTGCACTTGTTTTCTTGGCTTGAAAAGTTGTCCCTAACTTAACTGAGCAGCTCAACAGCTACATCTGAATGATAAACTGGGGGAGCCTATATCTGAAGGACTTCCTTCCTCAAAGATGAAAATTCAGAACAAGGAGAATATCCTTTCTTTAACAGGCAGATTAGGCCAGATCAAGAGAGCTAAAGGAATTGTGAGGGAATATCTTGCTACAGTCATTCTCTGCCAGGTACAGCATCATGTTGATGGTACAGAAAGACTTCCCGGATTCCTCCTGCTGTTCATGCTAGATCCTCAGTTGTCCTTATTCAGCACAGAGTCCCTGGCAAGAAAGTGAGTGTTGCATCACTGATGTTCCTGTGCAACAATAAATTGTACCAGGGCTGGGCAGTTCTGACTACAGGAATTACAGTCAGTCCCTATGGCCTACTTCCCATCAGAGTACAGGGGTCATGGAATGCAAAATTGAGGCCAAATTATTTCACTGGTGGCTGGAACTCAGCTATTTGCCATGTGCATTACAATAGTGAGTTTACTTTTTCTAAGTGCTGAATTACTGCCCTGGGAGATGCACACATGAGTTCCAGACCAGAATTCAGAGTTTAGCCTAATATTGTGGTTTTTAAGCACATCTGTGATCTATTGTGTTGCTGGGTAATGATTTTCACAGAATTATTGTTATTTAATATGTAAAGAAATGTCACTGTCAATATGAGTCTCAGCATGGTATTGCAAAGAACACATCTGAATACTAGATAAGTGCTTCTTGCTATGGGCAAAATATTACAGGCCATTAAAATGTTAACGTATTAAGGGGAAAAGTTATAAAAAATTGAAGGAACATACATGGAAATTTTACGAGCTGAGCCCAGAGACTTCTAGATAGTAGTAATTTTAGTTACAAAATGTATCAGAAAAGTAAGCTAAACACTGGAAAAGCATTCTAGAAACATCATTATATGCCTAAATTAGATATATACTTGGTATAAAAATGCTTGAAACTTCTATTCAGTTCTAACTCAGCAATAGTCCTTTAGTACATTAGGAATCAAAAATGCAGTGCCAGAATCAAGCAGCAGTTTATCTTTTTTGTATTCCAGGAGTTACTTGTTTTAATCCTTTCAAGATCCTCCGACTATTTTTGTTTTAACAGTCTCTGAGGAAATTTCTCATATCCACTGAACAAAATAAAGGCCAGACTGAGTAAGTAATAGTGTAATTTAATTTCAGTGTTCCTAAACTATACTTGACTTCAGTTTGGACATGGATGCTTGACCACAGGCAACTGTTTTGAAAGAGTCTTTATGTTTAAATCTTTCTGCTCACTCACTGAAAGGGTACTTCGAGATGAGAAAACTCTCGCCAGAATCTAAGCCTGGTCTTTGGGCTCATTCTTCAGATAACAGCCAAATTTCATTTTAATCCCAGCAGGATAGGAATGAAGACTGCCTGCCTCTACCACATAGCATTTTCTGGGAAGCATCTTCGAATAGGGAATCAGAGAGTTTGCAAGGATTGGTGAGTATTTATTTAAATTTCTGTTGTTACTGGTTCTGCAGTTGGAGAGCTGTAGTGCTGTAACTCTTCCACTTCAAAGCAATTATGCCTGGCTTTCGGCATGCATGAAAGGCTGATGCAGCTCTTGTGCTCCTGTTTTATGTGATCCATCCTTGTTTAAGAGGTGCAGTGCTTTGCCTGAGGTATGCTGAGCCAGCATTCCTTCATCTTCCCAGATGTACTGAAGTGCACTGATAATAATTATCCTGGGCAGTGTCAAATAGCGAGGAATTCCTGCTGTAAATAGGTGCAGATGTAGAT
The DNA here is from genome assembly GCA_013400435.1 of Pycnonotus jocosus. Taxonomy (NCBI): domain Eukaryota; kingdom Metazoa; phylum Chordata; class Aves; order Passeriformes; family Pycnonotidae; genus Pycnonotus; species Pycnonotus jocosus. The sequence goes on along the minus strand of VWYP01017759.1, from coordinate 322,111 downwards.
ATGTGATGTGAGGTATATAGATTCTTGAAAGGGCATGAGGAGAACTGATGCATATGGAGCCCGAGTTCTAAGTGCAACCAATAGATCATGATTATTATACTGTCTATCCAGTACAACATCTCTGTATTCAGCTTTCCAGCTAAGTTTTCAAAGCTCTGGGCTCTTAGGAACTTAAACACTGCTGACACTTCTCTCTGCCTTGACACCATCCTAAAGTGTTTACTGGCCTGTCTCTTTGTTATCACCCATCTCCTAGTTACAGGTTTTACCCAGTGAAAAGTGTGACTCTCAGGATTACTTAATAAATTTTCTGTCATTATTAACATCAGAGTCTCCTCTTAAGTACTCTTATTCAATTATCTCCTTTTAATGTAAGTGAAAGTCCAGTACATCTAATTCACCTAAGCAGATTCTGAACTCAGTGTGCTGTGTCTCTGATCCGCCCTGGGTTATTATTTTCTGAATGTATACCTGTTGTGTCACTTTTGCATTTTCTGTAATGCAGAGGAGGACTCCAACATCCATTTCCAATCAAAGTCTAGTGCAAGACAGACTCAAAAGGTTTTAACTGTAAGAAAGCGATCAGAGATCTAATTCAAACACAACACGGCTTTTGATTTTACTGCATCTTCATGTTCAAAGATTATTGTGACAATTTAGACTCCATTTTCATATTCTTCAGCTACTTTGTATTAATACAAGAATCAGGGGTTAAATCTGCTGTTCAATTATGGATAGTTTAGCAGTCTGTTCCACTCCTAATCCCAGTTTATCTGTTTTGGTTTAGTTTGGTATTTGAACTACCCTTAAAATATAAGTCTATTTGTTAAACTGAACATTTTTCAGTTAAGGAAAATGAAGTTTTTTTCCAGGCTGTGGATTCCCAAGTTACCCTGCCTTTCATAGAAACCCTTCACTCTATGACAACAAGTATGCTTCATAAAATTCACAGTTTTTAAAGGAGAAAGCAGAAATTATCTACCTGACCTGTGATTAGACTAAGATAAAAGGCATAGAATTTTTGGATCCCATACTGGTAAACAAGATATTATTAAAAGACTTTCTAATTCAGTATGAGCTAATAATTGACTGAATACTTGGATAAGAAAAAAAACCTCAGTACCTAGGAGCTGAATATGATTTTTCATATTTCTAAATGAAATTAAGTTTCCAAATTCAATTTCATTTGGTGCAAACTATTACATTTAATGCTAAAGAAGCACTTCTAATTGAAGTGGTTGTCAAAACAATGACACAAATTGATATGTAAACCCACAAAGTGAGGATCACATTAGTGCTCCTTAAGAAGTCAGTGCATACCTCACAAAATCTAACTCCTACCTACCTGTGTTTGAGAGGAATTCTCCTCTCTTCTGCAAATTCAGGTTTCTGCCTCACAGCAGTGACCTGACCATCAGCCCCTTTCACTGGAACAGTCCCACTTTGTAAAAAATACTTAAATATTCATGGAGCCAGATGCTGAGAGAAAAACAATGCTCTAGTCTGATGGTTCAGTAACCCTCCTGGGGAGGGTGGAGGTGTTAGTCCCAGTCCCAGTGAATGTGTAATTATTTATACAAAGTAGAACAGTGTCAACAGGAGAAGTGACAAGTCTTGTCTCCCAAAAAGTTTCCTTGCAGGAATGGAGAAGTCTAAAGAAACAATAATGCATTTGCCAGAAATCTGCCAGGTATAGTTAACAACGGTTTAAACAAACTCTAAAAATAATTTACAGATTATTCCTGAAATAGCTAAGCTTTTGGATGAATAGATGTTCTTCCACATCTCTGAGACAGACCTTGTTCCTCATATTAAGTGAACAGACCTTTCATCCTCCAAAGCAAAACAGCTCTTAAAAATAGAAATCATTCAGAACATATTTTAAGAACTTAGCATCTCATAACATCATACCTACAGCCTTGCTCCTGTTGACATCAATGGAAGGAAAACCAGTATTTATGTGTCCCACAAGCAGATCTGTCTCTTGGAGAATGCTGGTCTATAATGGTTTGTGTCTGACAGGAATAAAGAACTCTTGAGATCTGCCTGCCAGTTGAACAGCCACAGCTGTAAGGAGCTCCAGCAGTAATGTTTGTGCAGAGTCTTGCCGAAAGCATCATGCAAGGCATGGTTCTTCAGCACAAATGAGTTTTCATTAGAGCAGCTAAAAGACAGACAATGTTTCAGGCAACAACTTCTCATTCAGGGCCAAGGCAGAAGGAGCAAGCTTTAAGCTATGTGTAGGCTGAGGAGAACTGCTCTCACTTTGTCTCAATTTGTGAATTAGACAGCATGTCACAATCTTCTTACAGTTTGTATGAGTTTCCATTAGAGAACTCAAAAAAGCATAGATAGTTCTAGTGCATCTGCCTGATCTACAGACATCCAGCTTGACAAAAATGGCATCAGGAATTAGAAATTCACCACCTCTGCCTTTTAAAAAATGAGTAAAAAACCCTAAGAGGTTTAAGCTTTAGTCATCAAAACCAGAGCTGCCTGAAAATTGTTTTTAAAGCTCAGCTGTAAACAGTGTTGTAATAATTCATATTACAGTAAGCATAGAGTCATATCCCTTTTGTTAGTCATATGTTTTCCCAACAAAAGGACTTTCATAAAACAAAACAAAAAAATCATAGTGTAGAAGGCCTTTCAGAGGACTGTATAATTAAAGCACAGTAGTCTCTGACATCTGGAAAGAAATTCTTGACTGCAGAGCAATAAATGACCTGTAACCTTTAAAAAATATTTTCAGATGAAAGATTTTCAAAGAAAATTTTGAATGAAAGCTGCTGCAAAAGCAGAGAAGACTGTCTTGAAACTCAGAGGTAGATGGGACAGAGCAGATTTATGCATCTACACATCTTATGTAAAAGCTGTAAAAAACAAGCAGCTGTCAGCAAGAGGTAAGAATCTACCAAGTGATATTGTGATGAATACTCAAAAGTTAAGGAGTTAAATATTACATAGGCTCTGGCAGATGAAAAGAGAATGACCAAGCAGCAAGTATTGCATCAAATCTAGTATATGTAGCTGATGCTTGTGAAGTACAGCAATAGGTCCATCCAGATTTTGAGTTAAAGATGAACAAAACTTAGACCATTACAACAAATTAAAAAGTTTTAGTACTTCTGAAGCCATAGCAAGGAAATGCAGAATTTTTGAATCTGCTGGCATTTTTCCCATGTGGTGCAAGTCAGCATTTCAGGCCTCTTTCTTTAGGAAGAAATCTAGTACTGTCAAAGAGAGACTGAGGCAGTGGTAGTGGTCATAAAGCTGGATGCTAACACTACATTGCTATTGAAATTCAGTGTGAAACTGGTATACAACTCTAACTGTTGTCTTCCAAATATGCTCCACTCAAATATACCTCTCCACTCAATTCCTTGAGGCAGGGACACACAATTTAACCAGTGTTACAGGGAAGAAAAGGAGGCACAATTGTGTACATGTATTCTGAATATAGTGCACATTTGGCATGTGGACAAAACGAAATGCAGACATTACAATATGTACAGAAACACTGTGAGCAAGTGCCTTGGATGCGTGTAATTTTGGAGGAAGCAGCATTTCTCTGTTCCACTCACTGCTCTGCTGCATTCACCACAGCACTATCCACAATATCCAGCCCAGCCCAGGAACCAGACTTTGGGTTAATGAGATGAGTGACATGGTCTTGGGAAATAAGTGCAGTGAGCCACTGCCTAGCTGAGGCTGAGGTGTCCTTCAGACTGGGGTGTCCTGCAGGCACATGCTCACAGGATACAAGCTGCTCTCCTGGCCCAGGATGTGCAGGCAGCGCAGATGTAAAGCTCTCTGCAGGTTTTGTTTATAGCTGCCTGTCCTTGGGTGTCTGATCTGGGTTTTCAATCATGACTCCATAACTCTGTCCAGCTCTGCTTCTGCCCCTGAGCTGTGGCTGTGGCATGCTGAGTGTAAGCTGTCTCCTTGCCTCAGCTTGCTCTGGTGGTGGAGGGTGTAAGGCTGGGATGGTGGTACTGCAAAGCAGGAAGCAGCAGGCTGGGATCCCTGGGGAGCTGTGGCTGTGCAGCTGCAGGGTATGGGTTGATGAAGGTTTTGCATTGTAGCTCAGAGACCCCTGAATTCTGGCACCTCTGCATCATTCTTGTCCTTCTTGTTCAGTCTGTGGGTGTCACATGAATTATCTGGAGGTTTAAGAGAACTCTTAACTGAGCATTGGTGAGAACACTGCACTGTAACACCAGCTGGATCAGAGAATTACTGCCCCCAGTAGTCAAAGCTGAGCAAGTTTACAGCTATGTTATTTTGTTGACAGCTAGTCCCAAAGCAACTGATACTTTTGCAGCTTGATCTCTTCATGGAAGTAATTAAGAGAATGTGAGAATTTTCAAGAAAATTCTTTCAGTTAAGGGACAATGTGGAAAGTTTTATTTCTGAATTACATTCCTTTTTCTTCTACTATGTTCCCACCATAAAATAAAAATCTTTGAATATACAATTATAAGTGAGGTATAAAATTAAAGATTTGGCATCTGTATACTCTGGAGATGGTTGTCCTTCCTACCTATAAAGAGCCATATTAAACCCCCAGAATTCTGTTCTGATTTGTGTAAGAGGAATTGTAAACATATCACTGAAACTTGCCCTGCTAAAACCTTCTGAAGAGTATTGTAGATGAGAAAACTCCCTGTCATGTGAAGCCTTTCCATTTTTACCACGTCACTAGGAAGGGTCACTGTTTACTGTATTAGCTATAACGTAATGAGATGTGTCCTCTGGCAAATCCAGGACTGGAACTGCTGGACAGGTTGTGGTGGTTCTATTATTAGAAACCTGTTACATTTGACATTCAGCATAAAAGATGGGGCTTGTACTGCAGAACATTTCTTATACTCCTGAGAGTAAATCCCACCAGTTGTTACCAGAAAAGATCCTGAAGCCTCTGAGTTCTCATTGATTGGACATGCAAGTCAGTCATGTTGAGATGCACAAAATCTGTTGACAAAGAAATGATGACTGATATCCTAAGAACAAAATCTAATGATGAAAACAATAAATCTTGCTATTGCCAGAGCAAATTCCTGAGAGCCCAGAATTTCACTCTCAAAGGGTATTTTGTATCCAGATAAGTTGTGTGTTAACTTAATTTATATAATGTGTCTGAAACATCCAGAAAAGCTTTACCTATAGCTGGGCTGTGTGAGGAAACAAATGCATTCAGTTTTCAATTGCATGTCAGAATAAAATACGTTATTACTGGATTTAACTGAATGTACAAGCATGATTGCACGTTGCCACATTTTGACCATGTTTCAAGTGGGATGTAGAGTTATTTACTTTTTAGTGCTAATGCAACCAACTGTGTAAGACAGGAAGAGAAGACTACTGAAAGGCCACAGAGCTCCTCAAGCCTCAGGCAGGGCACCGATGTGGCACCAACCCAGGGAGCAGTGCCCTGTGTGCAGCATGGACAGCGTTACTGGCTGCTCCACCTTGGTTCCTCTCAGAGAGCTTCCACCCACATTCAAGGCAGTTGTCAGTGCTCAGCTTGCATAGAATGAGTCAGATCTGAAGAAATTTGGCTTCAGGCTTGAAATTTGTAAAGAGAAATGGATGAGATAGTGAAGTTGGGTGAGAAAGTGGGAAGAAATAAATGAAAGGAAGAAAGTAGTAAAGAGAGTTGGAAACACTGATGAGATGCTACATCTGCATGCATACAATGAGGCTGCTGACTTTCACAGCTTGTGCCAACACAAGATGTAGGGATCACGAGGCAGCTTGCACAGGAAATCATAATACTGTAAAAAGAAAATCCACATGTCGGTGTTAAATAAGAAAAGAGTGGACCAGGCTTGCTTACATCCCAACTTTGACAAGGGCTGTGGAGATAACCTGACAGCCTCAGAGCAGCTTTGGATTGTGGCTGTGCCCAGAAGAGACTTATTTGAAAGATGAGAAGTACACAGGAAAGCAAAGCTGTCTTGAGAGTGCTCTATGATCTTTGGCTGTAGGTTGGGAATGAAGTGTCACTGGCCAAAATGAATGGGAGCTCCCCAGGAGAGCCTGAAGGTCATGGCAAGCCAAGACCTGGTGTCTGTGTCTGTCACTGAGAGGATGAGTGTCAGCTCTGCCCTACAAACAGCATAGCCAGTCCAACAGCTCCTGCAGTAAACTAGCACACAAGGATTGACTCATAGCACTGTTACAATACTCCAGTTAACACTGCAAGGTTTGAGCCAAGAAGGGGACTGCAGTATTTCAGAAAATACATTTTTATGCCTAAGGTGTTGAAAACTGTAGCATGAAACATACGTGCATTATTTGACATCAGCTGGGAACATGGTAGGCAGGTTGTATGAGCACGGGTCAGTCAGAAACCTGAGTAGCAGAGTAAAAGAGTTGTTCCCACCCAGCAGGCAACACACTGCCTGTGGCAGGGTCGGGGTGGTGATGGCATTGTGCCAGCCAGGTGTGTGACTCATGGCTACCTCCGGCTTTACCAGGGCTCGTCCATCTCACTTCTGCTGGGCCAGGAAAGAGCCATTTCTGAACTGATGACTTGCAACTGCTCAGCTTTAGAAAGTGAAATCCTGCATAGGAAGATACTTTCAGATTTATTTTCTTTTTTTTTTACTTCTTGCCTGTTTTGTTTCTTTGCTTGCTTGTCACACTGGTTTTAAACTAATATGTAAGTCTAATATGTATGTTAATCTGCATCTTCTGTGGTATGCATGTAATAAAGGAAACAGATCAAATGAACTTATTTTAGTCAATATGTTTAAATAAAAAGTCAACATGGCAAGATGCATACTTCTCACTCTGACTGGCTTATGTTCAGTTTAAGTTCCAGGAATGTCAAAGAGTGTGGCATCATCCCCTTCAAAACATTTTTTTTTTTCCTCTAATAGATTATATCAGCAAGCAGCTGCCTCTAAGGCATTAATTTTTGCCAGACGACCAGGCTCTCTGTGCCAGCTTCTCCCTGAAAGTGTTCTGTGGATAGGCGGCATCCCTTCCAAATCAGCCCAGGGGACAGCAGCGGTGCCCAGTCGAGGTGCTGCAAAGGGCAGCTGTGCCAGGGCAAGCGGGGCACTGGGCGGAGGCGCCTGCCGAAGGCTCCTGTGTTCCCTCCTGTGCGCTGCAGATGAGAAATGCAGCGCCAGCTCCTAAGGAGAGAGAAAACGTGTCCGTGCCGGAGCCGTCCAGCCGCTCTCCGGCTTTGGCCCTGGCCATGCCCGCGCCGGCAGCGCTTCTGCGGCTCCTCCTGGCGGCCCGGAGCGCCGGCCCGGCCCTGACCCTGGCCCCGACCCCGACCCCGGCCCCGGCCC
>VWYP01017759.1:302236-314694 GCA_013400435.1 Pycnonotus jocosus | reverse complement strand
CACTGCACCGGGCCAGCCCCGACCCCGGCCCCAGCCCCACAGCACTGCACCGGGCCAGCCCCAGTCCCAGCCCCAGTCCTGGCCCCGTCCCCAGCCGCAGCTCCGGCAGCGGCCGCAGAGCCACTGCAGCCCCCCGTGCTGCAACTTCATCCCCGCACACGCCGCTCTGCTCCTGATCAATCGTGTGCATGTGCTGGGGCAGATTAAAACTATCTGAATTATCCAATATTTTTCAATATATGTGAATAATTTGTTTTGCTTTGCTCATTTCAAGCTGGTGAAATTGAGGACTCGATCCGACTCAGACCTCAGAGCATTGAAGATACTGAAATCAGCTGGAATAAATTTTCTAACACATTTGAAACATTAGAAAGCAGGCATTCTTTATCTGTGCAGGACACACAGAGGATTTTTTTTTCCAATTCTGTGTGTGTTGTGAGGCTTTACAACAAGGTATTTATCCATCTTAATCATACATATTCATTAAAACGTGGTTCTTATTTAGTACATAAACATTACTTTCCTAGAACTAATTTGTATGTATCCACCACCCACTGGAAGTCCTCTTTTGGCCCTGGAGAGTCATACAAGGGGTCTCTGGTGGTTGTATTCACTGAATGCTTTGATATTAAAGGTGACTTTTCCTTGAACTTTTTCTTTGAGTATGTGCTGTTACTTCTTTGTCACATGACTTGCAAAAAACCACTGTAGTCCTTTTTATCTGTTTCTCCACTGGTTCCAGCCATGTTTATCCTCCTGTGGTCATACTTTTACATACTTTTTTTTTTTTTTATTTAGTCTTTAAGCTCTATCCAGCAACTTCAAGGACACTGAAAATTTCTATTCTCTATATCATTTATTATTGATGGCTGAGTTAGAAAATGAAGGTTTGCTTTCTTAAAACTAGTAAGACCAAATCTTGTCTAGGAAACTCCTGCTGGTTGACCTCAGTGTCCTCCACAGGTCTGCTGGGCACAGACTAATGTTGCAAAACTTTCTTCTGAACAGCAGGCCTGCCCCTCTTTATTCTGAGGTTCCCTTGGCACAGCAGGCAGGCAGGGCTGTCACTGCCTGCTTCTCAGGCTGCTTGGGCTCCTGTGTGGGAGCTGCCCTGGTGGGACCATGTGGCTCCATGCCACGGGTACTCTGGTGCAGCACAGAGATGTGCTGTGCCACATTGCATTCCTGCTGCATCCTCTGTGCCAGGACAGCACCCAGGGTGTGATCAGGGAATAGGAGGGGAAAAGAACTTTGCACAAGTCAGAATTATTCTCCAGCCTGTTTGAGCCTTCTGGGCAAAATGCCAAGGGAAGAGAATTGAGTCTGGTGCTTGTTTGTGAATTTAGCTCAGGGATCACTTGTGAAAGGAACCGGGCTACTGCTGACCTATTATAGTGCACATGGGAAGTTGTCACCTTAGAGACTACATTTACCAGCCTGTTTGTTGCAGATTGTTTCATTCATGAGTTAGTGGGGGACTGAAATGGCTTTTGAAACAAAGAGTATTGAGTAGTAAGCTGGAAGTCATTCATGTCTAGGACATACCTGGCAGCGTGTTGCCCTGACACAGAAACTAGAAATCATGACAATTCCAGAGCCTAAAAATCATAATTATTTGTTAGGTCCATGTGCATATTTGGCTAATGAATAATATTCCTTGGGATTATTTAAAAGCATCAATGAAGTGTGTTAGGGGAACATCTAGTACTTTCCACAGTACTTTCCACAGAGGCCCTGCACTCCAAGCCACAAGTGCTTTAAAGGGGAGAGGGCCAGATTCACTGTGGGTCCTCAGTAACTCTGCTTGGAGAAAGTCACTGTGACTTTGAGAAGAGAAAGCAGTGATTACTTCACTTGGTAATATTTGTAAGTCCACTGGTTCATTTGCTTTGTGAAGCCCATGTAAGAATCTGCCAGGAAAGTCAAAATCAATACATCTTTTAAACTCTGTGAGGTTAATCTTACTTCCCCCCTCCCCCCCCCCAAAAGGAAGACTTCTAAAATGTCTTTTTGGTAACAGCTGGAGACCTCAACCAAAGTATGCAGGGCACCACCAACTTTTTTCTTGTATTTAATTCACCCTTATGTCTGAATACAAGAATATATTCATCACAGATTAACTGTAATGAAGGTATCTACTCTTTGCCATCCATTATATCAATTCACTATATTCTTTGGAATAATGGTCATCTCAGTAGAAGCAGATCTGAAGATACACTGGCAGTATATTCCCTCTGAGGGGATAGGGCTGCCGAGTGCTAAGCTAGCTGGGACTTCAACCATATTCATTTAATAACCTGAATATTGCATTTTGAGCAGGTTTCCCACTCTTGTATAGTCTCAGTTCTCTGTGTTTTACTGAACACAGTTAAGTCAAATTCTTTTTTTATTGTCCAAAGAACATCTAAACTTTAGAATAAAAGCGATGGCATGCTCCTGTTGGGGCAGAATAGTTATAGCTTGAAAGAACATAATCTATTGCTAGGGACAAAGGTGTTCTTCATAGAATATTTGGCTTCTCTGTTTGAGTCTATGTTCTACAGAAATAAATATTCTTTTTAACCATGTTGGCTAGTGAATACACATTTTTAGTGCTCAGTGATTCTGGTTACTGTTCCAAACTGTTTCTCTTCAAGCTATGATTTTCAACTACACTACAAGAAACAATGTTTTGAAATTGTAGTTGGTACAAATGGAAAGTCTGCAGCTTTATTTCATGACTAAAATGGTCATTGGTGCATTTCTAGGTAGACGTATATATATTGCTCTTTGTTTTGTATTAAAATTTTTCAGACTATGCCACGAGAGTGCTTTAAAGTGCTACAGCTGAGGAGGGAATGTGAGCCTTAGGTGCTGGAGTGTAGGACACTGCCTTAAGGCAGGATGGCAGGATCTGCTGTGCCAGACTCTTGCTGGCAGCATTTCCCTGGCACTGTCTGCTCATTAGGGCTCTGCTTCTATAGCACATTTAAACACAAGGAAAAGTTCACCCCACCAATGACAAAGATAAACATATAGTCCTATTAAAGTTAAGCATGTGCTTATGAGCTTCACTAAATTTTGGATAATGAGAGTTGCCGCCTGTGTGTACAAAGGTATCAGAGAAGCTGCCCCAGGGATCTGTTTACCTTTTGCTCATTATTTGTATTTTTTCTGAGGGCTACAGATACTGCTGCTTGTTATCCACCCATTGACATTTCCTAGTTGTCTTTCCAAGTGCTGCTAAAAAGAAAAGCTGAGATTTTGGAACACTGGTGAGTGCCAGTGATTGAATTACATGGCCTCAGGGCTGTGGATGGGGAGCGCCCAGCATATAAAGAGGGGGAAAAAAAATCAAGGATTTTTTTTCTTGTACATGTGGCATTGCCCAGTTTCTCAGGACAGCAGAGGAGAGTGAGAGAGAATAGACATTTTCTAGCAAACAGAGTATAATATTGAAAAGCATGCTTAACACCAAAAATGAAAGAAAACTATTTTCATGTTTCATCAGTCAGGAGGGACAGGAAAGGATTAGACCTTGGAGGCAGGAGAGACTCAAATTAGAAAACTCTATAAAATTGCTTCCTCTCCAAAATGATTGTGTGACATGGTTGTTTTGCTTCTGTAAAGCATGCATCATGTACCTAAAGGCTGTGCTCCCTGGTAAAAGAAGTATTTCCAGCTCTTCACTAACAGAAGCGTACTGCCACTCCTGATATGAAATCTGCCTTGTAGTAGAGGGTTTCTGATGCAGAAAGTGTATCGCTAGTGTCTGCCCCAAAGGCTCCTGTCACTGCAGCCAAAATTTAGCCTTAGCATTAATACTGATTAGCTCTACATTTTTACCATCTTTTAATTTTTAATGAGTTTGATCTCCACTTGCAGATCCTGCTAACTTTACATGATCCTATGAGAAAATAAAATCTGATGGTAATTTTTGTGTGTCAGATGTTCCTTTGTTCCTCCTCAAACACAGACCTGACTTTTAGGTTCATTTGTCAGAGAAGTGATGTCATGGTACAAAATATAGATTGCCTTCAGATTTCCAGTAGATTATCACAGTAATTGGATCCACCACAGCTGAAGGCTGAGGTACTGACCTCAATAAATTACCTGTCCTACCAGCTGCAACTTTTGTTGCCTATCATTCTGCTCAGTGTTTTGCCATCTTCACTGGCTTTGTCAGTTTTGTGGTTTTCCTCCAGCATGTTCATGTCCAGCAGTCAGATCCAGAGTTTACTGGTAACATTATGAAAACCCTTAAGTGTTAACAGAAGGATGCAGTCTTGTTTGGAAGCATTTGTTTATTTGCAGGATGTAGTCTCTTGAAGCATCTGCTTCCAAGAGGACAATGGAGGTTTTTGCTGGGATCATCAAATCCTTGAAGTCATTGCCACATTTCAAATAGGATGTAAAAAGTCTGCAAATAGGAATCTCAAGAATTTTAGAATTTCTGAAGGAATTCTGCAGACCTCAACTAGAAGATCCTAGTTTTCCATTCTGTTCAGTCTTTTCACAGTATCAGGGGGAGCCTGCAATTATGTTGGGATACATCCTGTCCTGCAGAATTTTGACAGAAAAGGCATAAGGCAGATACTTTATGTACTTGCAGTTCACTGAGTGCTTTTTTGGTGCCTGACTTGGACTGAAAACAGTATTTTGCCATCCTAGTCTGCCAAATGGGAATCTTTACTTGATGCCAAATAGACCTCTTCATTTTGCAGTCAATATTTTGCTGTGATTCTTGACACTGCTATTGCTACCAATTTCATGATTTTTTTAGTGAGCAGTGTAGGCTGAACACTGATCTTCTAATACATATTAATGTATTAGATCCTAATGTAACAGGGATGTCTATCATTAATTAGTTAGCAGAAAACTAAAATGGCAAAGAATGCTATTTTTTTTCTTTAAAATATGAAAGAACAAAATGGCAATGATACTTTTGCTAGTATAGTGTTTTCAGAAATACCAACACCCTATACAAGAACTGAGCGTTCTCGTACTCATGCTAGCATCGCTTGTTTGAAGATAACTACATTCAACAATTTCTGATCCTATAGGTGTCACAGTAAATTCTACTAAGAAATTAGAAAAATCTTTATAAATGCATTTATGCAAAAATGAACTCAGAATCAACTTTATTTATAGATCACACCCTTTTTTTTTTTGCTAAAAATGCATAGTCATTACATATACAGTAGTCAGCATCCAAAAGTGTACAAAGAGTAAATTTTCAAACCCTCCCAAGAGAACCACACAAAATTCACACTTTTTGTTCATTGCATGCACAGCCCCTTAAACATGATACCTCCTACTAAAGCGTGCTTGAACCTCTAGCAGACAGAATTGACTTGCTATAAACTGTTACTCTGTACTATTAACCCCCAGCTACAACCACAAATCCTAAGGCATTCCCATGAAATAGCAAAGCCCTACTTCAGAATCCTCCATGTTCTGAGTATGGCCCAGGAAGCAATTGCCCTGAAAGCAGAAGTCTGCTGGTGGTGTTTCCTTCCAGGCAACTTTGAGCAAAAGCCTGCTTCCTTTGTCTTGGTCAATAATTTATTACTGAATTCAGTGGAATGAAGCAGCATCTGTCTAAGCAAGATGTGAAAATGATTAAAATTTATTCCACACCCAGCTCCAAGACACTAAGTGTCTTGAATGGAGGTCTGTGTCTTTCAGTGCATGTGACACTACCATCTTGCATCTCATCTGAGGAGAAGAAAGTCTCAACTGTAACTTGGGTGTTGGTTATATAGCCCTGACTCAGAGGTGTCTAACAGAAGCTAGGAATATACTTGGATATTGGGAAAATTTCTAAAGGTACAGGCCTTGACTAACAAACCACTCAAACCCTTTGATGTTTTTTGTTTTTTTTTTTTTTTTTTCCTCAGCTACTGCTGCCAGTTAGAAAAGCTCTTAAAAATATGGTCCTCTTCTCAGTGGTGCTTTTTAGATCAGCCCTTCCAGATGATGGGCAGACTGGGCTACTAGGATGATTATTCAGGGCTCCTTGACAGAGTACATGCATGTGGTCAAAAGATCCAAGTTCAGATTTCACTCAACCATAGGATTAACTCCAGGTTGCTGGTTTTGCAGAACAGGAGGGAAAAGGAGAAAGTTGTTTGATCAACATAATTTTATATTCTCAAATTATTACATTTTTTTTTTCTTAAAAGGTTCATTTATTTCAGGTCTTTTTACTCTGGTAAGAAGCAGTTTGATTGTAATTCAAAATTCCCAATGGCAACTGAGACATAATCATAGTCTTACAGACACTGATGGGAAATCCTGCTCCATTGTTTCATAGTAACTGGAATACAATCCATGGCTAAATGAACAAGGAGGCTCAGGGTGTTACAATGCTCCTCAGTACAAGTTACCAGTGAGAATTTCTGAAGAAAAGCACATGTAAGTCATGTATGTTTTTCTCTTTACTCCTGACCCTTAAGCATTTAGTCAGCCTGTTTAATACTGCCTGGGTCTTGATTGCCCCCCACTTGAAGCCAGTGGAAATTCTGCCATCAGCTCCACAAGACACAGGATGTGAACATCCCAGAGTATGGCAATGACAAGGGTTTGTCCCAAGAGTTCATGATCTGGGAACGTTCTTGTTCCTCTCCCTGTGAGATGAGGAAAAAGGTAACATTCTCTCTGCCGGAGTTCAGTAGTATTTCTCCTTAGCACCTGGGAGGGTCTTTGCATTTTTAAGTGCTTTACAAACATTTGCTAGTCTTCAGAGCAACCCTGCGAGGTAGGTAAGGTGTATTCTCCCCATCTTACAGATGTGGAAACGGAGACACAAAGGGTCAAATTCAACCCTGGTACAATTCCAGTGTTTCACACGAATTAAAATTCATTCAAAATGAACACAGTTTAAACAACTTGCCCTAGATTACAGAACAGGTAGTGGCAAAGCAAGGATAAGAACCCAGGAGTGCCTGACTCCTTAGCTTGTTACTGGTCACTTGGTCATTTTTACTCTCACAGGCAATGAAAAACAGTTTAATCTGGGCAATTACTACAGGTATGACTTGCTTCTGTAAGGCATGTGGATGGTAATCAACTGAGTTCAGTGCAAAAATGCTCTATGAATGTGCTGCCTCAGAGAGTTTACTTAAACACAAAGTAAAACTTTCATACTGTCATTTTCTGTAGGTGCACTGTTGACAAAAACTTGACAAAGTAGTTGAATTCAAGAAATAAATAATAAGCATAACACTTGGACAACTGAGCAGAACAATCGTTTTAGCAAAAAACGCAACATACTTCTATTTTTAACGACATTTCTATAAGTGCAGCATGCAGATGAAACCTTTCCCTTTGTTTCCAGACTGTAGACTCCTGTCTTGCTAATGAAGCTGCTCAAGAGCTTCACAGATATCCTGGATAGTGACATTCAAACAAATACTCTGCAGAAGAAATACTGTACCACCACAGAAAACAGAGTAATGATTACACATCAGGTTTATGGATCTTACATGAAGATGAGCTTGAAGCTCACAGGCTACTCAGAAGTGCCCAGAAGCCAGGCTTACTGAATATATGCCAGCGTGGATTGCAGTTCCAGGCACGTGCTGAATGCAAGGGAGGGGTGTCTATGTCACCAACACTCTGGGAAGTGGCCCCAGCAACAGTCCCTTCACATCAGCACAGGTGTGTCAGTCTGGAGGTCAGTGCTGGCCAAACACAGAAAGACACCCCCTGTGCTCCAGTCCCCACCTTGGCTCCCATCCCTGTACAGATTCTACTACAAAAGGCTGGAAAAGCCTTTTTGGTTTTAAACATGAGCTGTGGAATCCACAGTGTAGACCTTGTGGCAGGTTATAAAAACATGACAGGTACTTCTGCAAGCAAGTTAGTTTTCTAGGATTTCCTTATGCGTCTAGCCTGCAGGTTAGACCTCTTGTCTGAGCTCTGGACATGCTTACACATGTTCTTCAGTCACGTGCTTTCACACCAAAAAGTTATCCTGCACCCTTACAAGTCACACAAACGCTGACTCACTTCTATGCAAGCAAATTCAAGCACTATAATTATAGATACCTTGTTCCAATTTTAATCTTTTTATCTCAGATTTGTTCTGTCCATTGGACACAGCAAATGGAACAATTATCTACATACATGCCCTTCACTGAATGGACACAGACACTCAGGTAACATTTCCCTAGATATTCTCCACACTTACTGTACCTTTCTAATTTGTAGTCACATTTTTTAAAACAAAAACCAGACAAACAAAAATCCATTAATTAGAACTCTTAAATTCTAATCACATCTCCCTGTAGCCATTCACTCTGGATTCAGCAGCCTGCTTACAGTGGCTCAGACAGCAGTGCTTGCATCCAGCTTTTACAAATAATTCCATGAGGTGCTCAGGCCCATACACATGCCTAAACAATTTGCCAACAGAAACTTCTGAATGAAGCAATATTTGTCATATCAGAGCCAGGTACCCAATCTTCAGTGTGACTGGGGCTCACAGGCAACTCTTGTAACAGCAGTAAGATTGCAGTAAAATTGCAGTTGGTTGCAATCCAAACTTTATACAGTTATCTGTCGTTGAGATATATATAGATGACCCTGTGTGGCCTAACTCCAAATATCAAATGTATTTTTACAAGTTAGCAACAGCCATTTTTGACATTGCCTCTTGAGATGTCCTCTACATTGTGACTGACAAGCACAAATATAATTCATTATACAGTATGCTTTAAAAGCCTGGTCTTTTACATTTGGCTTTTACTGTTTGTTTCTGAGCTGCCTTCTAATGCTGAGGTTTGCTGTCCCTGGCCTTTCTGATTTATTTCTTAGCACTTAATTGCTGGTTGGACGTGCTAGTGCCATCTCCCAGGCAAACCCTTTTTACATAATTAGTTTGGATGAGTCACTGGGCTCTAACTACTATGCCTCTATTATTTTAATTTGAATACAGCCCATCTCAAAGATTTTTGGCCTCTTTATGCAGTTGTGGAAATTCATAGCATGACATCGCTGCAGGTCTTGATCCACTGGCTTTCTACTGTGAGTTCTCAGGGTTTTCACAACATTAAAGCACATTTCAAGGAATAACAGTGTTGTGAACCATCCTCCTCTCCCACTGGTACAGATCATTTTCTGCTTTGTTGGCAGCTGAAGAAAAAAATGCTATGTTTATTACAAAAAAAGTTAGTGAAAATAGGTAAAATACTTCATGTAGTTCCCATTTTCTTTTAATGCAGGTTGGCAAGTGAAAACTGAACACAGCCACTCACATAGGGCCATGCAGTTTTTTATGGCCCAACAGCAATAACTCAAGAGGCCACAGTTTGGGAACTGTCACTTCAGATAATTCTAGTCAATCTCCTTAAAAGACCACATTTGACCCTTCCAAAAATTACATACCAGCAGAATTGTCCCTGGCAAAGAGTACATATTTTTGTTAGGCCGTTTTCATTGTTCACTAAGAATCTAAAATATTCAAACCATTATACTTAAAATGGGTTGAGATAAAAGCTAAACTGAGTGAGCGTAATTTTCTTTTAGCTTATGCACTTCCATTGAGAAATTTCCATAAAGCTATTACATTGGTAGAGGACACATCAGTTATTGGGTCTGTGATGACTCTGACCCATGTTAAGGATTTGACTTCATAATCCCTGGCTATAGTCCTTCCTATATTCCCATTTTAAACAAAGGGGACTTTTTCTTACAGAAGATTAGGACTGGCCTCAAAACATTGTCTTAGGATTCAGATGCCATGTTCATGAAAATGGGAAAGACCCAAGCAGAAATACACTTCTACAATAGCAGCTGAATGGAACAGCTACTACACTGTTCTGCAGTCTGACACAAGGATTTCCTAAGGAAACCGCCCTCCTTTAGACAATGGGTTACACAAGTAGTTTCTCACCTGAACTTTAATTGGTAAGCCCCTTGTGTAATATTATTGCACTTATTCTGTCAGACAAAACAAAATGCATCTACCTAGAATCTGCACATGGTTTACACAAATGTATCTAGAGAGTAAATTCAATCTGTACTTAGCTCTTTGTTGTGTGACAAAGGTAATAACTGGGTTGCTCTGAAAAGATACTGCTTTGGAAAATACCCCCTAATTCTTGTCTTTGAACTCCCCCAAAGCTTCTGAAAGAGGACTTCAACACCTCCAGCAGCAGCCACAACTAATCAGAACAGGAAAGGAATGACAAAAAAGGTGCCAATATCCAGTACTTGTAGAGCCAGATTTTAGGTGCTGAACTCAGATTCAGCAGTATCTTATTCTGCAACTAATTTCAGGATGTTAAATCTGACAGCGCTCTAATTAAAGAGCAGTAGAAACTAGTTCCATGTAGTTTTTTAAAAGATCCAGAATGAAATCTCATGCATCAGTTACTCTCTTTACATTCACAGAACTCCCACCAAGCTTGGCAGGGGTTTATAGGAAGTCTGGCATCTGACTTTGACTCTAGAGGACTGATTTGGGGGTGATTTACCCAGGAAGACAAAAGGGCCCCCTTAGCAACTCCCTTAGCACGACAGATGTTCCTGACATGCTGAGGGAAGAGCCATTCCATTGTGCAGTGTCCTTCTTCTTCCTCCGCCCCCGTTCCAAACCAGTTTGACCCCTTTCTGGTTCAGTTATTTTACATATCCTTCTATTTTATTTTAGTATATGAGTGGCTACACCAACCACTCACTGTCTGTCTAATTAAAGTCTCTCCATCAACTGGTAATTCTGTAATAATTCACAGCTGTTTTTCCTCTCTCTTAAATCTATTGTTCCCTGGCTGAAAAGGCTGCAAGACCTTAGAAACTGTAGATAGCTATTGATTTGTTTGCATTCAAAATCCAGTATGTGGCTGCAAAGGCCTGTTACAATATCAGAGAGGAAGATAAATGTCAGTGCATGATCTGCTAGGAAATTTCACATAGGAGTTGATTAAAAGTCTATGAGAAATCATTGCACAAATGTCTTCAGGTGTATACATATATATACACATATATGTAGCTAATAAATATGTAGCTATATATATAAATATATATGTATATACAAAGCTAGTTTAGACCTAATTGTTAGTAAGTGGCATTCACCATTCATGCATTCTTTCCTAGTTGCAGAGCTAAATTTCAGCTTATACTCTAAGCAGCAACATACCAGTAAGCATTTGCTTGCTTCCCCTGGTAACCTAGTAAAGAGCACGAGCAGTTCTGCCATGGTCATTTTCTCCAGCAAACTTCCAGGAAAGGGACCTGGCTCTTCCACAGGTGTGTTCCCCCCAGGTTTCACAGCTTCTTCAGGACACGGTGGGTCTGGTCTGAGGGTCACCAGTCTGAAGGTCATTGGCCCAAGGGTCTCCAGCCCAAGGGTCACTGGCATGGTGGTCACTGTCTCGAGGGTCGCCGGCCTGGTCAGTCCTGCTTGCAAAGGTCTGCAACGTTGAGGAACCTCCTGACGACCACGGCGAGGCAGACGGTCAGGAGCAGCATATAGCCCACGGTGCCCAGGTAGGTGGGGGCAGCGAGAGGTGCCTTGAGAAACTCAGCCAGCCCGTCCTCCACGTAGTGCACCTGGTCGTAGATGCTGAGGAAGGTGAAGATGTGGAAAAGCTGATGGCTGTGCCCCACGATGTCGAAGAGCCCCGGCTGGATCCGCTCGGGGATTTTGCTGACGTTGAAGAAGGCGGCCACCAGCAGCCAGAAGTAGCGGCGGTAGAAGTAGACGAAGAGCGTGGGGTTGCGTGCGCGGAGGTCGAAGAGGAGGCTCTCCAGCATGATGGGGCAGGCCATGCTGAGCGGCATGGCGAACACGAAGGTGCGCACGGCGAAGGGGTAGGCGCAGCACGCGGCGCGGCTGCGGCAGCAGGCGGCCGTGCAGCCCACAGCCAGCGCCAGCGCCACGGGCAGCACCAGCACGCGGTAGGCCGCGATGGGCAGGCTGCAGTCCAGCTGCCAGCCCAGCCGCTGCTGCACGTAGCGGCTCATGGCGCCGGCGTCCAGCAGGCTCAGCCCTGGCAGCAGGTAGTAGGAGTAGGCCACGGTGCTGGCGAAGCCGTAGTAGCTGATGGAGGCGTAGTCCAGGTAGAAGAAGGTGGCGCGGAGGCGCGGGGAGAGGCAGCTGAAGAGGTGGGCCCTGCAGCTCATGGCGAAGGCGAGCAGCACCCCCGAGGCGTAGCACCAGAGGGGCAGCAGGGCAGGATGGTGGAAGGGCACGTCCCCGGCGCCCCGCAGCAGCAGCAGCCGCCCGAAGCGGCTGAGGAAGAGCAGCAGTGGGATGAAGTGGGTCCAGAAGTTGAGGGTCTCGTTGGTGGGCTGCAGCACCGAGGCCAGGCACTCNCCGAGCAGTGCAGCCGCCGGTAGCCCGAGAGGATGAAGCACTCCACGAAGTCCTCGGGCACCTCGTCCCACCGCAGCAAGGCGGCAGGGCGAGGCGGCGGCGGCGGCGCCGCCTCCTTCTTGTCCCCCTCGCCCGCCGGCATGCTGCCGCTGCCCCG